>VMKM01002561.1:60000-65807 GCA_008360985.2 Macquaria ambigua
GTTTGTGTGTGTGTGTGTGTGTGTGTGTGTGTTTTTGTGTGTGCGTCTTCACTGTTTTACTGTCTGTGGTTTACGAGCCGACAGTGAAGGTGTCACAGGTCTGTTAACAGAGGAAAGTGTATGCAGCTGTGATGATGTCATGATGTAGCTAGGCTCTGATTGGCTGCTGTGCATGAGCGGGCGGAGTCTCACCCTCGCTCCTTTGGCTGGGAAACACTGACAGGTGGAGCAGTCCCGACCAGCGCACGGCTCAGTCTGGTCGCCCTGGAAACCAAGAGAGAACACAAACATCACCATCGTATGACATCATACCATCATCAGCATTACATTCCCATGACATCACTGCATCATCCTCATCATAACAACAACACCTCAATACTTCATCAACATGAAATCACTTCAGTTCGGTTCAGATCTTTATTGTCCCAATAGAGGAAATTCTTGTGAGAGAAGAGTGTGTTTTGTGTTTTCAGGTGTGTTTAGTCTGCAGACTGTTTGTGTACCCCCGTGACCCTGGGAGCGGTGTTATCTGTGGAAACACGCAAATCAAACTGGTCCCAGGTGAGGAGTCTGACTATGAGTGATTCCAGAACCTTTTTGCAGCTGCAACTTCAGAAGCAAGCTACCTCACTCAGATCAGCTGAGCTCATTGGTGAGCACCTGGTGGGCTGTTTCCCTCTATACCCCTGAGGCTCAGCAGGGCTCAGCCTGAAGGGATGAGGATCACCATCATCGGCAAAGCTGGATGTAAGAGTCTGGAGCGTTGCCAATAGGGAGGCAGGTGTAGGTGGGGAGCCTTGGTGAGCTATGAAAACTGGTTCTAGAGACGTGGAACGTCACCTCTCTGGTGGGGAAGGCATTGCGGTGGTAACAATGAACACACAGCATCAGCTCTGGAAACAAACTCCTGGAGAGGAGCTGGAGTTCCCAGGGTGAGAGCAGCGAGTGGGTGCAGGGATACTCACAAGTTTCCAGCTGAGTTCTGCAGTGTTGGAGTTATCCCAGAGAACAAGGAGGTCACCTCTATGAGACTACATGTTGGTCTTCCACCTGGAGACTCCACAGTTCTGCTGGAAGACGCTCATGTGGGCAACGATGGAGAAACCTGTCGAGTCAGCTGGCTGCCTGATCTCAGTGGTGTTTTGTTATTGGACCTGGTACTAGAAGACCTGAGGCCAAAGGTCATTGATTGAGTTTGTAATCATTTCATCAGATCTGTGGCCGAATGCCTTGGACACTCTGTAAAGAGAGGAGCAGAGCTGTCAGATCTGTTAAACTCAGGTAAACAAAACAGAAAGTGAGGGTGAACATCTGGCAGAGGTCCCTGTCTGCGAGGTGTTGACCTCTCACCTCTGGAAGAATTTTTCCTGCATCACAAAGGGAGGTTGGGGACGAGTGATCCATCTTCAAAACTGTGGAGGTGGCTGCTCAGAGTAGTGGCCAGAAGGTTGTTGGTGCTTGTTGTAGCAGTACACAAAGAACTTGCTGGTGGACAGCAGCTGTGAAGGAGAAGCTGAAGAAGGCATCATTTCAGGTTGTTTGGACCATTGAACTCCTGATGCAGAGGCAGGTATCAGGAAGACAGAAGAACTGCAGCTTCTGTGAACCTGAGATTCAGGAGGAGTGACGTGGCTTCTGTCTTGGTCCCGGAACAGTGGACCAGCTGTTTAGTCTTGCAGGGATCCTGGAGGGATCATGGGAGTTTGTCCATACAGTCTACATGTGTGTTGGAGAAGGTTTATGACTGTGTCCCCCGTGGAATCTTGTGGGAGTGGGAGTATGGGGTACTGGGGACCTTACTACGAGTCCTTATATAACCAGAGTGAGAGCTGTGTTCTCAGCAGGAGGTTCTCAATGGGTGCTGGACTCCAACAGGGTAATTTCCTTGTCACAGACTATGTGATTTTCATGACCAGAATCTAAAGGTGCAGTCGGCATTTGGAGAGCGTCAGTATGAGGATTGTGTCTCTGCTTTCTGCGAATGATGTGCAGATCCCAAACACACTTGAGGGATTATATATCCCATCAGGCTTAGGAATGCCTCAGGATCCTCCAGGAAGAACTGAAGGATGTGGCTAAGGAGAAAAATGTATCAGCTACCTTGCACAGCCTGCTACCATCATGAAGCGGACCATAAAACAGCGGAAAATGTATGAATGGATGGATGTCCAGACTTCAGCAGAGTGAGTTTTGTGTTTTTTGGTGTATTTCCTCCTGCAGAGTGTGTTCTGTTTTTATGGTGTATTCTCTGCGTTCAGACAGTGAGGAATGTAAACACCGTACAGAGACAGACAAGCATCTCTGAGATTCTCAGGAAGCAGACAGCTGACTATGTGTGTGTGTGTGTGTGTGTGTGTGTGTGTATCAGATAACGTCAGTGACAATCATACTCCATTTTTTCTGACCCACACACTCTTTGAACAGTCTGAATGAGGACAGATGTGAAGCAGCTTCTGTTCATCAGATATCAAACCATCAGAGCTTTAAACTCACAAAACAGCGGTCTGTCAGTCTGCAGCAGTCTGTGTTTTGAACACAAAACACAGACTGCTGCAGCTGAGGCCAAAACATGTGTGCTTGTTCATGTACACTGTATAATAAAACACTTTTATGTAATTGATAAAAAACAAATCAGTTCAAATGAATACATTTGGAACATAACGGGTGGTGTTGATGAAGAGGTACTTGAGTTCATCTGATGGTTCTGTCGGGGAACATCAGACAAACCAGGGAGGGAACCACTGTTAAAAAGGACCTGACACTGACTGTCCCCCTTCGTATATCCCACACTGAGTGTCCCTGTTGATCCACCAAGTGTGTTTTTTTTTTCTCTGTGGGCCCCAGACGGTGAGTTTCCCAGCATGCAGCAGTGTTTGTGTAGCAGCCACATTCCTGCAGCGTTGTGTAAACCAGGTGATCAGTCAGGCGTGGCTATCAGCAGCAGGAATGTGGCTATCGCTCTATCTGCTGTCACGACTTTGTCCTGAAAGTCTGCACTCACACCATCCTCACTCCATCAGTCCTCCATTTATCCTCCATCACTGCTCTATCTGCTGTCACGACTCTGATCTGCACTCGTCTGAACTCACACCATCCTCCATCCATCCTCCATCCATTCTCTATCAGTCCTCCATCTGCACTCACACCAGCTCCCATGACCATCCATTAATCCTCCATCCATCCTCCCACCATCCCGGACACCATTCTGCCACACACAGACAGACTGAACCTGATGACCTCAACAGGACAGCGAGACTGAAGAGAAGTTTCCACACATCTGCAGGGTCATCCCTACATCATCTGTTCATCCTGGATCAGTTCACTATCATCCCTCCATCTGTCCTCCATCTGTCCTCCATCATCTGTCTATCACAGTCAGTTTCTTCATATTGATCTCTTCTGTTTCAAAAGTCAGTCTGTTGTGTGCAGAAAAATTCTGTATATTTCAACCTGGTGTATTTCCCACAAATGTGGCTATTGTGACGTCACTATGGGTCATGCTAACTTTGCACTCTCCACATCCGTTGTAGATTTTTACATGAATCAAATGTTTGTCTCTGAGTCTGACCGAAAGTAAACACAGAAAGGCCATGTTGGCTAACTGCATAATCTCCCACCCAGAGTCCTGCACGGGTCTAGAATTATTTCCCATAAATGTGGCCGTTGTGACTCTAGTTGTATAAAAAGAAAGTGACATTAGGTTGTTAGTTACGTCAGCCGGTGAGTCGACCCCGATGTAGGTGATCAGTAAGGTAATAAAATCTTTATAGTCCACAGGTTCGTCTCTGCTCTCCTCTGATTGGACAGCAGAGAAGAAGCCTCAAAACTGAACTTTCTTCAACTCAAGGAGCTCATTACAACACAGCTAAACTGCAGCAGCAACACAGAAACCCAAGTGAATCAGTCAGAAAGAGACTCTCTCTGCTGAGATCGTTGATACTGAGGATTTCCTGTCTGCAGACTGAAGACGGAAGACAGAAACCTCTTCACCTTCACAATAAAAGTCCAGTGAAGAACCCAAAGGTGACTTTCAAATGAGAGAGAGATGAACTCACCCCGAGAGCTGCTGGAGGAGCTGTCAGCATCATCAGGAGGCACCTGGAGGAGGAAGCAGACAGGTGAGTAAGTCAACACGTTATTATTTTATCACCTGGACCAACAGAGTGATCAGTGATCAATCAATGATAACAATCAGCTGAAACTGTCCTGTGGGCACATCCTACAGGATGACAGGAGGTAATGAAGTGAATATTTGTACAGTAAAGGTGTTACAGAATGCTTTACTAAACAGATCAGGTGACTGATCACCATTAAAGACAGTTCATTGGTTTAAATCAGTTGAAAAATACTTTTAGATAAAGTATCTTGTCTCTCTGTGGTCGAATTCGTCATATCAACAGTGGAGTACATTGCAAGTACTGTACTGAAGTACAATTTTGAGGTACTTGTAGTTGCATATTTCTACTTTCTACTACATCTCAGAGGTAAATATTGTACTTTTCACTGCATACAATGATCTGACAGCTGCAGTGACTATTCAGATTAATGGTGACCCCTCCTGTGTCTCTACTCAGCCTGGCTGCTTGACTGTGTTCGAATCACATACTAACATAGTGACATACTATTTCAGCGTAAGAAATACCCTGATGTATGCTAGATTAGCAAGAATTTCTGAGTATGCGATGTGAGCTTAAGCCGTGTTTCCACCAAGCAGTCCAGTCCAGTCCAGTCCCGTTCGTTACACACAATGGTTATTTTCACGTTTCCACTGGCAAAAGTAGTTTGTACGCTAAACATGTTCATTTGTACTCTACATGTGTTGTTTACCAGAGCAAGGTGTAGCTGCAGGGGGCGGAGCAGGAAGTCAGCAGCATCTTGTCCTCTGCTCAGAGGAAGTTCTGCCCACTACACAGCCCTGTCGCTCTGACTCCGCCTCCACCTGGTTCTCAGCCAATGAGGACCTCTGACACTGACGGTCGTCCTGCAGAGACACAAAAACAAACTGAGACTGAAGATGCAACAGAGTTCATTACAATCTGCACAAACAACATCAGATCTCGGTTGGTCAGAGTCCAGAAGGAGGTGCTGATGCACCTGAAGCTGTTTGGTAACTGACAGAAACACCAGAAGAAGAACTCCTGACCTTTAACAGTTTAGTAACAACAATAAGTTTAGCTAGTGTTAGCTTAGCTGTTAGCTAAAACAAACACATAAATACATTTATGAACTACGTGGGACAAAAGTTTTATCATTTTCACGCTGCTCCCTCGCCCACACAGATCAATGCTCCCTCGCCCATACAGATCAATGCTCCCTCGCCCATACAGATCAATGCTCCCTCACCACACAGATCAATGCTCCCTCGCCCACACAGATCAATGCTCCCTCGCCCATACAGATCAATGCTCCCTCACCACACAGATCAATGCTCCCTCGCCCACACAGATCAATGCTCCCTCGCCCATACAGATCAATGCTCCCTCACCACACAGATCAATGCTCCCTCGCCCACACAGATCAATGCTCCCTCGCCCATACAGATCAATGCTCCCTCACCACACAGATCAATGCTCCCTCGCCCACACAGATCAATGCTCCCTCGCCCATACAGATCAATGCTCCCTCACCACACAGATCAATGCTCCCTCGCCCACACAGATCAATGCTCCCTCGCCCATACAGATCAATGCTCCCTCACCACACAGATCAATGCTCCCTCGCCCACACAGATCAATGCTCCCTCGCCCATACAGATCAATGCTCCCTCACCACACAGATCAATGCTCCCTCGCCCACACAGATCAATG
>VMKM01002562.1:0-65788 GCA_008360985.2 Macquaria ambigua
TTCTGGATTTTACAGGGAGCCAGTGTAGAGAAGCTAATATTGGAGAAATATGATCCCTTTTCCTGGTTCTTGTCAGTAAGCGTGCCGCAGCATTCTGGATCAGCTGGAGAGTCTTAAGGGACTTATTGGGGCAGCCTGATAATAGAGAGTTGCAATAATCCAGCTTAGATGTAACAAATGCATGGACTAGTTTTTCTGCATCTGTTTGAGACAGGATGTGCCTGATTTTTGCAATGTTACGTAAATGAAAAAAGGCAGTCCTTGAAGTTTGTTTTATGTGGGAGTTAAAGGACATATCCTGATCAAAGATAACTCCAAGATTCCTTACGGTGTCGCTGGAGGCCAGGGCAATGCCATCTAGAGAAACTATATCTTTAGATAATGTGTTTCGAACCATAGAGTACCATAAGGCATACTATAGAAAATCAATGGTCATTGTATGTGAATATGATCTAAGCTTTGTGGATGGCCACGTGATAATGACTTAGTTAGTTGTGTTTATTTTTATTTTGATCATTAAAAGCAAGGAGTTCTCTTTTTATCTTCAGAATATAGATAGGAGAATCAGCTGCTGTTTTAGTGATTTGTAGGAGGAAGCAGAGGAAGCTCTTGTGAAGTATTACTGTAGTGCTGTTCATCCTTTATCAAGTGGCCACTTAAAGCTGGACTTTCTCCTTAAAGGAGGAATGTAACTCTATCATTTTCATGTCTACCTAATAATTTCAGGCTCTCTTTGGTATCAACTTTAGTATACATCCATTTGCAAGTTAATTAGGTCCACCTAGCTAAAACTAATGCACTCCAATACACAACAGTGTTACAATAAATACTTTCATGAATGCTTCTATGCTGAATATTTAGTTTACCTTCATTGATTTAAATTGGGTGGACATTATCAGAAACACCTCTCAGTATAATGCAATACAACTGAAAAACGCCACAAAGTTCAGGCTCCAAAATGAAGTTGAATCAACACCTCTCTAAAATAGTTTCAACAACAACAAATTACTGAATTACCCCAACATTTACCCCAAAATTGATCAAAAATTACCAACATTATTTAATATTTATATTCTGCTATTTGATTGCCAGTCAATCACAGGGCTCAGTCATAGAGACAGACAAACATTCATACCTATGGGCAATTTTAGAATCATCAATCAGCCTAACCTGCATGTTTTTGAATGGTGGGAGGAAGCCGGAGTATCTGGAGAAAACCCATGCGGACACGGGGAGAACATGCAAACTCCACACAGAAGGGCCCCAGCGGGTGGGTTCGAACTGAGAACCCTCTTGCTGTGAGGCAACAGTGCTAACCATAGACATATATACGTAGACGCCGCATTGACAGCTTCGGAACGTTGATGCAATAGGTCAACACGTCCGCCATATTGGAAAGGGCAAGACTGGCCAGTAAACAAATACAAGTAAATGGAGGAGCTGCGTTTTTTTCTGGATAAAAAGCACTATAAAGTTTACATCTCTCAACTGATGACTCGTTTTTATATTCAAGGGTTTATGATCTACGTGAAGTAGAAAAAAATGTTTTGTCTCCAGTTACTTAGAATGTTGATAGTTAGGCTATAATCAGAGTAAGTGAATACCAGCACCAGTCCCCTCTCTATCAAAACCTGTCCATCACTGTCAGTGTTTAAGTCTAACATGAAAAAATGCCTGTGCCATAGTTAACATGCTCAGTGTTTATGTGTTATGTGTTTACGTTTGCTTCATTTATAATTATTAATATTACTACTATTTTTTTCTTATTTTTTATCTTATCTTAAGGAAACAAATATCCATAGTATTAGGATAAATTGTAAATAATAGAGGTGAGGTTTTTACTATAAGCCCTCTGGGTCTGCTTTCTATATTTTGTTACATATTTGTTATAATGTGTTACAGCAGCTCAAGGACAGAATAAGTACAGACAGACAGAATAAAATACAAATAAAGACTAACAATAGAAACTATACAAGTCATTAATCTCAAAATTACAGTACACGCGACCTGTGTTGCACTTAGCCTAACAGTTTCATCTCAAGAAAAGTGACATAGTCGTGGTGTAACAGTATAACATATTTACATGATATGGTAAGAAATAGTAAAAATATAGTACAGTAAACAGTATGAAATATAGTATAAAGTGAGATGTAGTAGTAGTAGTAGTACAACAATATAAATATATATATTATATACTATAGTACAGCAGTATAGCATATTATTATTATTATTAATAGTCTATAAATATAATAAGGTTTAGTATGAAAATGATATTATAGTAGTAATTATGTAATGATAATATTAGATTTAAATAGTATATGCAGTATAAACAGTAGCATAAGAGTAGTACAATATAGTAAATAATAAAATAAAATAGCGAGTAGTAAATAGTATACCAGTAATATAACAGTCTAAGAAGTATTTATATATATTTATATATATATATACACACACACACACGTTGACGTACGATCCAGAGGCCAATGCGGCATCTACGTATATATGTCTATGGTGCTAACCACTACATCACCATGCCACCCTGAGTAAGGGCCAGTTAATTGAAATCAGTCAACCAACATATACAATATTTACATATACAAACATTTTTGTGCACATCAACACATCACTCAATCTATCCTGACACAGAAATGTCATGATTGCATACTTATTTAGGGCCCCTAAAAGAGCATTTCTGCAGTACTTATAGAAACACCCCTCTAAACTGGCTTACATATGGTACATTCTGGATCCCCCTCTCTACTAATGACCTTGGACCCTCCCACTTCCGGTTTGACAGTCAGACTGACTCAGACAAGGAAACTCTTACGTGAAGGTGATAACAGATGGATGAAAGCAAACCAAACCCTTGGTGACCCAAGAATATTTCAATAAATGACCGTAGAGTTAAACTGTGTGTTTCTTGATGGTATTTATTACCACTGGTTGTGATTAATGTTAATGTTAATATTCATAGCACAGCAAGGTGAAATTATTTAACTGTTAGCTAACGCTATCTTATCATGCTACTGAGATTGCTAATGCTAATGCTAGCCTTACAGACTGGCAACGATACTTGAACACTGCATAGCACAAAACCTAGCAACAATGCTATCAGCCGGATAACAAGTTAGACAGAAACTAGTTGGAAGTTAAGCTGCAACAACTCCCTTCAGTTTAGTGGCATGCTCAGTAGAAGTTAGACAGAAACTAGTTGGAAGTTAGGCTGGCATGATCAGCAGAAGTTAGACAGAAGCTATTATATATATATATATATATTGCATATAATTCACCCCCTGCTGCCCTGACGTGAATATTAGATATAAATTAGGTCTGTATGTTAAGTAAACAGTATCACTTCATTTAAAATTACTGATCTGATCTCTGGGAAATATATAGAAATCAGTCTGAGTAAAGGGAAAGAACACTGATTAAAAATTGGATAGAAAATATAAACAAAATGTCATAGTCCTATTGAAGGTAGGCCTACTTGCCAAGTTATTTCTATAATATCGTGCATGTAAATGGGTGATGGGTTGTCTACATCAGGCTGAGCCCAACCCTCAACAAGTCAAGTGAAACACCAAGCCTAGACCTTCAACTATTCCATCATTGACAACAAGGCTGTCAACTACTGTGGTACTTGGTAAGGCTATGAGTTGTTAACCCCAAAATTCTGTTTTGCCATGGGCCTACTCTCATTGCCTATCACAAGCAGGTAAGGACAACTTAGAGCCCTACTCTTGGTGAATATCAAAACGGACCCTCTCTACGCTATAATGTTCATGTAAAAGAATGTAGGCATAATAACAAAATGCAAAAATATATTTTGCATGTGAGCCTAATTATGCCTATCAATTAACTTGGTAGAAAAATATAAAATAAATTACCACCTAATTATCAACTGCTTATTGGGAAATAGAATATAATTATATAATTATTTGGTTGTAATATCCAAGAAATTTCAAAGAAGTTACTTGCTAATTATCATCTACTTACCAGGAAACAGTGTACCTGAGGTGTGTACTATGAAGCAGGATTTGGGGTTAGTGAGGTAACTTCAGGTTTTACCCTGGGTTTTCAGGGTTATGATATTGGTTCACTTCTTATCGGGGTACATCGCCATGGAAACTTATGCTGCACGCCTAATCTGCTCTGGAACAGGTTATGTTCGAGATAACATATCAATGTGTATAAAAGCACCGTCTACTGACCAATCAGTTCTTTTGGAAAACCATCACCAATGGAAAATCCTGTGGAGCTCGGTGCACAGATCATGAGAGGGGCTCTTTTTATTTGAGATATATAGATTCTTTTTGGAGGGACTGACTCATTTGTGTCAGCTTCTAGCGAGCAATGTCAAAGCCATTTCATTGTGCTTTTGTATACCGATATCCTACAACAGAGACTGATTGAAGCACTAAAGCCTTGTGCTTGTTGTACTTATCCTTAAGATATTAAAGTAAGCCTACTTACCGCTTTGAATTATGTTTTTATATTTATTTTTTATTTGCTCCCAAGTCCGTTTGACACTGCCAGGGTTGCAGCTGAAAGAATAAGGCTAAAATTGTCATACACGCCATAAGAATATATTTAAGCAACACATTAATTTAATGAAATGATGGGGCAGTGATATTATAAGCTATTAACGCATTCACACAGTCGGTGATTTTTTTTGCCAGCTGTCCTTCCTGCATTTGGCAGCTGCAGCTGTGTTGCTTTTAGCCTGGATGATGTGTTTAACTTCTTCATTTTTCTCTAATATTATAGTTTGCTCTTTGTTGGTAAAATATGCCGCTCTGCTGCCAGTACACTTGTCATGTTTGCGATTGGTCATATGCTGCAAACCCCGCCCCTTTTATGTGAACGTGCTCATGGCTAGATTGGGAAACCCTGGGCTGACTTACAGAGTTGATGACCACCATCGTGTGATCGCGGTTGTTAGGCTTAGTGAAGCCAGATAACGAAAAGATATCCTGGGTATGTTGAACTTGTTTCGTAGTACAGGCCTCAGGGAATAAAGCATTTTTAATCCTGGCTATCAATTAACTTCATATTACTTTCCTGGAAATGTATTAAAGAAATTACCAGCTATTTATAATCTGCTTATTGGGAAAAAGAGGAATATAATTATTAAATAATGTTGGGACAATTTTCAAGACATTTTGAGGTAAATGTTAGGGTAATTTGGGGGTAATTTAAAAGAAATTTCAAATACGTTACTTGCTAATTATCACCTACTTACTGTCCATGTTCCTGTCCACAAATTTTACAATCTCCCTCTGCAACCTTTGGCTTATTTTTGTCATTTTGAAAACATAGCTAAATTGCTGAACTTAAACAAACAGCTAAGCTGCACGTATATTGTGTGTATGTGTGTGATTGTGTAAAACAAACAGGAAGAGACCCAAACGTACGTACATGTGTGTGTGTGTGTGTGTGTGTGTGTGTGTGTGTTAGAGAGAGAGAGGCTCCTCCCACCCCCTTGGTCTGTACAGTTTTTCTTCTTTATTGTGCTCCTTTCATCACATCTAACCTTGACATGATTTATCTCTGACACTCTCTCTCTTTCAAATGGAGACAGAGAGAGGATGAGAGATCTGAGAAAATAATGATGGAAGGAAGGAGGGAGGGAGAGAGTGAGCGAGCAGCAGAGAGATTATTTAAATCCCTCCGCCTCCTTCTCTGCACACACCACTACTACCTCTCTCGTTTCCCTCCTAGTTCTCTCTCTCCATCTTTATCGTTGGATGATTCACTACCACCTGGACGACAGTGAAGCACGCAGCTATTTTTGGCACCATTTTCTCTTCTTCTTCTATTGGCTGGGCTGAAACCAGTTCTCTTTCAGTTTTTATTTCTTTGTTTTGTAGTGGCTTTGAATCGATGAAGGGCAGCTAGCGGCTTAAAGGACCTCAAATCTCAAATCATTCTTGTGCAAAAATATTTTGGGAGCTTTATAATAATAAAAGGAAATAATTTCCTGAAATAGGTGACTACAGTAAACTGGTCAAACAGGCAAGACCGGGAGTTTGGACCACAAGAAGAAAAAAACTGGGTTGGTATTTCCTGCAGCCCAGGACTCTTTCAGAGTCCAGAGGAGCAGAGAAGGTGCTGAAAGTCAAAGTTCTTACACAAAAAGACAGTTCCTGGCTAGAAACATCAGTCTAAAACCAAGTCTTGAAGAGTATTGGAGGACAAACGGAGACAATGTTATGGTCTCCCAGACTGTCGCTGTCCAACTTCCACGTGAAGCTGACGGCCAAAGGACTTTTCCGAAACCTTCAGCTGCTGTCGGGATGCAGGAAGAACACTGTGGTCTTCCACGCAGGTCTGGATATGCCACTGTACTACATGTCTTCATACCATCCAACCATCAGTTGTTTCATCTTTCAACACATCCATCTTTCCACATGTCGATCAATACAAATTTCAGGCCAACAGGTCGTTCACTGCAGTGCGTCACAAACCTCCAAACCATCTGTGACCCCATCCTCAGTAGCTGCTTTTAGAAATCTCAGAGAAAGTTGTGATTTTTCAGTTTTACACCAACCTGCTCATCCATCCATCCATCCATCCATCCATCATCTCCTCTTCCTCTTTGCCATGTGCTCTTAGAGTGCCCAGGGTGGGGTTTAAGTGGGATGCTACCACACCCTAGCAAAGGAGCTAATTGTGTTCTAGACTACTCATACATTCTTGAGAGCATAATGTTTGCTACCTCGTCTTCATTAGCTGTCCCTTTTTGTGATTAGAAAAACTCAAAGGATCAATGATTTTGAAATGTCTTGAAGCTAATGTAGCATCATAAGCAGGTGTAACCAAAAAACACCTGGCTGTGCCTCGTATCTATTTGCCTTACCACAATAAAATACTTTATGTATATTGTCTACCGATCCACTTTTTCCATATTACTTCATCCTTCTTTTCAATCTGATTTCCTCCTCTTCAACTTCATCTGATGGGTTGCCTTTGAATAAAGTGTAAGGATCAGCTTTCTTGGACATTTTTTTTTTAGCTTAATCTTTAGTCATGGGATGGCAAGCCTGACTCCAGATCAACCTCAAAGGCCACTTCACCCTCTCACACCACCTCCTCCTCCTCCTCCTCCTGTTTTCCTGCATGGCGTTGGCAGCCATTGTTGCCTTCGTCTCTCCTCCACTACGGGGGCTTTCAGTATTGTGTACGCCGCTACCACAGCTGCCATGGATATATAGGGTTACAATAGAGCGTGTGTGTGTGTGTGTGTGTGTGTGTGCTTTCTGCACTAGTGGCGTGATGAATAGCCATGGCTGTAGGCTCCTTTTATGATACCCACGCCTAGAGGGCACCAACCACGTGAGTCACACACATACACAAACCAGAAATAGCCAAGTATGCATCTGGCTTTTACTTATTCAACCATTAAAAGGGTGCTCTCTATTTGTGGTAGGCTTGTCTTTGAGTAACATGGCAGAGAGTCTGTCCTCACTGTTAATGGGGTTTATTTCTTTTACACAGAAGGTACTGCATTAAGCATTATACTACTGTGTTCCTCTGAACATCTGTTGTTTTTGTGGCAGTAGAGCTTTGATGCATTTTATAGTGCTATGTGAAAAGGAAAAAACAGTGAGACAGAGAGGATGGTATTGTGAATAACTATCTTTGGGCTTAGCCTGCCAAGCTAATAAGGCACAATGTTAGCATTATGTTAGCATAGATTGAACTTTCATGCTAAATGTTAGCACTGCTTTGGCTGCAGCATTAGCACTGTAATTATATTCAATTCAGTTTTGTTTATATAGCGCCAAATCATAACAAAGTTATCTCAGGGCACTTTTTCATCTAGAGCAGGTCTAGACCGACTCTTTATATTTACAGAGACCCAACAATTCCCATCATGAGCAAGCACAAGGCAACAGTGGCAAGGACTCCCTTTTAACAGACAGAAACCTTGAGCAGAGCCAGGCTCTGGGTGGGTGGTCATCTGCCTCAACCAAGTGTCAACTGAACATAAAATGATGCAGTGAACTAGAGCTGAATATTTAAGCACATCAATAAAGCTGCTTTAGTGTTATTTTTAAATGTGCGCACGTGGTATGTCAGAGGCTAAAGTCAAAAACATGATCCACTGCCAGGCCCTTCTTAGATAATCAGAATTCTGTTTAGCAAAAATATAGAATCTAAAATATTCACATGAGGGATGTGCCTATGAAATTGATTAAAACAGAAGGCTCAAGTTCAGAGCTGAGATAAACCACCAAAGACACCAGAGAGTTGAACTTTTATGCATTCAGAAGCTAATGGCAGATTTCCCCGGTTTGACTTCAACAGCTTCATGTGGGTTTTGACTTGTGTGTTTGCCAGTATCATTAGGCCCCTGGGCAAAGCATTACTTTCTTTGACAAAATGTTTTGATCCATTTAAACTCTGTAAGCACATTTTTCATGTTCAGCAGTAAATTATCTACAAATCAGCCCAATTTCTATGGCCAATATTTTTCTTATTTGGTTTTTGCTCATAATTACATGCTCCTCCCTCTTCTTCAGTAAATATTCAGCTCAGCCGCACCATCATCATGATGTTCCTCTCTGTTGTACTGTGTATGTTCCTGCTGGCCCATCTTAGCCCAGCAGCACGTGTTTGGCTGCAGTGTGTTTTCTCAGTCTGAGCTCCACAGACCCACTTCCCTGCTGCTGCCTGCCATTGCCCAGAAATGTAGGTTAGAGCAGGCTTTAGTCACCACATGTTCGTGTCCACACACACTCGGCAGAGACACTCGTGCATGCTGCACAGTGGTTCAGCTGAGGCTGGCCAATCATGCAAGCTGTAATCTGATGTGGAGATTGCTGTGTTTTTTTCAAAATGTGGTTGCAGATGACTGGAATATGGATTGGAATATTCTCCCCAGGCTCAGCAGAGATGTACAGTAGATTTGGGCTGCAGTATTCTCTAATATTTGTAAAACTAGGTAGAGATGTACTCTGTGGAGATCAAGGACAGTCATGTGCAGTTTATCTTTTGTTCACATCTGGACTTGCATCTGATCTAGAAACCTCATGTGAAATGAGTAGCAGTTATTTTACACAGTGTCTGCCTCTGAGGCCAAAAACTGCTTTATGTTTTACTCAAAAACAGCCAGTGGTGGAAGTGGTTAAAATGATCTGTGCATTAATATCACAGAGGTTGTTCGATCTCTTCTTTAATGAGGAACAGGTAACATTTTCATACTGAGAATTTCTATTTTAGGCCTTTTTTACTCAACATGTGGTTTTTGACTGATTCCGTTTCTCTCAGTAGGATGTCTTGCTACTTGAAGTGGTTTGGGTTGGTTTGTATTGTGCCCGAACAGCAGATATTGCACGTATGTCTGCTCAGAGCTCTTCAAAATCGGTGGTTATTCAAATAGGCTACACTTCACAAAATCAAACTACACATACAAGAAAAGGGACAACATCACTAACTTAACAATAAACACAAAACACTTCTTGCATGTACTAATAGAATCGTTGAAGGCCAAGCCATGCCACCTCCCCCTGTAACCACAGGTACGTTTCAATGGGATTTATGTTAGCCTACTGAAGTTCTTGTTATTATTAATATAGCCCCAGGCCTAATGAACAAAAGTAATTTATATAGGGCCTACATATTAAGACTAGTACCATACTACTCGAATTCAGTACTTTTATTTTGTTAAATTATTATTTAATTTCGTTAGGCCTATTGGTTTGAAAGGCTGGTTGCCGTTGTATTTCTATAATTGTCATTAATATAGGGCCTACTTATTAATATAGGCTACTACTCAAATTCAGTCATGCAGTCATATGTCACCGCCACAGTTTTATTTCGTTATTGTCTTTAAAGGCTGCACTGTCATTTTTGTTCCATAAAATATCATTAAATGAATTGACGGCACAATGGCTTCAAATTGTTTCAGATATATTTTTAAACAGAGGTGGAGTGTGTTGATGTGGCGTTTGCTACTGCTCGCCAAAGTACATGTATACACGCACTTTAGCAGGTACGCAGTGAAGGTACTGTGAGTTAGTTGGCTGAATTGTATGACACCTCATATATGGGGTGTGAAAGCTGACAAAACTTTGCTAACTAAGCAGCCAATCATGCTGATTGTCACTTACCTTGCTGTGAACTGACGCTGCGACCAATGACGTTTGACAAGAGGGGTGACGATGAGAGTGTCATGCTTCTTCTCTGAGAATGGGCATGAGAAACTACGCAAGAAGCCCCGGGAGAAGCTACATGACGTTTGAGACGTGTCGTCTGCAGTAATGATTTTTCTTTATTTTGCTTTATTACCACTAAGTAACCCAGCAATGTTATAGCTACATGGCTGCTTTGGTTATAGCAAGCTGGCCTCCATGTTAATATAGTTTTGTTAGTGTTACAGGTCCTGAATGAAGTGCTGGGCCCAAACTGGTTCAACACATTTATTTATTGGGGGGTTACCTGTGTAAACATTTAACACAGTGGTCAGCAACGCTAATCATCTCTTCGTGGCACTAGCTCTCTCTGACCTCTGAACTTCCCTGTATGCCTGAGTCCTGTTTTACACATACATTTAGTGGAATTTACTTATTTTAGCCATCTAATATGCCATGCTACCAACATTTACCTGTTTAAGCTGCACCATAACAACTTCTAAACAACACAGAAATAACAATAAACATATTTTCAACTCCATGAATGCCTCTTGCGCTGTTGGCTAATTCAAACCGTTACATTTCACATTAAACTCAAAATTTACAGGATGACCTAGCCAGTCTAGCTAGCCCTGTTACCACTTATATCTGTTGTTTAGGAAAAACAGTAAACCTAAGTTTTCTACAGGCTTACAGGTCTTACTTGGACAGCTCACTGCCTGTTTTCTAACAATATTCCTATTTTTAAACATTATGAACACAAATAACCTCTACCAAACAGTAAAATGCTCCTAACAAAACTGACAAAAATACTTTGGTGAGTGTAAACATTTCACAGACTTTCCTGAATCAAAATGGCTGCTAACACTAAAGCTGTGTCCCAAATCGCATACTTGCGTACTCAAACTTAGTATTTTGAGAGCATAAGTGTGTTCACACTGGTAAGTATGGCAAAATGCAGTGTACTATGAGTACCCAGATGGTGTACACAAAACGGTCAGAAAGTTGAGTGTGGAAGGCTGCACACTTCTCACCCTCAACGGTCGCCATCTTGGCTACGTAGCGAAGGAGAGGACCACCAACGTATGAAAATGGCGGCCGCGGCTGCGATTGTTACGGCTAAAAGTAAAAGCACGTTCATTTTTCATTCATTTTTAATATAACTGAATTGAAGTCAAGTGAGCAAACGTGCTGGCAAATATTTCGGCGTGCGGCAATCGCGGTAAATGTTGGCGATAATGCTCCGCCCGGTTGCAATCCGTCATTAAAAACAAGAAGAAGACGCAGTCAAAGGTTGCAATCGTCATTTCCGGTAAGCGCACAACAGCAGTATTCGATTTGGGACGACACTACCCTGTCAAAATTAACGCACTACACAAGTCAGTACATATACTGTGTCCCAAATTGTGTACTGACTTGTGTAGTGTGTTAATTTTGACAGGGTAGTGTCGTCCCAAATTACAAAATGAAAAATGAACGTGCTTTTACTTTTAGCCGTAACAATCGCAACCGCGGCCGCCATTTTCATACCTTCTGCTACGTGGCCAAGATGGCGACCGTTGAGGGTGACAAGTGTGCAGCGTTCCACACTCAACTTTCTGGCCGTTTTGTGTAGATGTAACATATGCTTCTTGCATGTTACATTAAATATGTAATTTGAGGTTTAAATTGTTACTTTGTCTAATAGCAAAATCTTGTAATATACAGTATATTACAAGATTATTTATTATATATAATATTTAATTTTGTCAGTAATGTTACCTTTATTTGATAGTTGTAAGTTGTACATATTTGTGTTATTTTCGTATTTTTATGATGATTATTTTATATTTCATATTTATTACTAAGCTACACAGTATCCATGGTAACAATGCAGTTATAAAGTCCATCACCGGGGGAACAAGTCAGTCCGGGCTTGTATCCCCCAGGTGAGTGGTTGACTGTTAAATGAAAACCTGTAAATATTAATGTACAGCCTATCAGAGAGAGAGACGGTAACTAAATTGACATCCAGAGTAATTATCTATGTGTACTAATTTATCTGTATCGGTAGTGTCTTTGTGTAATGTGTAATTTTTAAGAAGTCTTGGACCGTTGACTCTATAATTTGTCAGTTAATGTTTATTTAGATAGGCTACAGAAATCATTCATTAGCATTGTAAGTTTCCTTTGTTTATGATTTTCTTTTATACTGAATAGTTTTACTGAGACCGGGCTTGTATCCCCCAGATCCCGAAGTGCTTGTAAGCAATAAATTATCTGTGAATCGACATCGGAGCTGTTTGTGTCTCAGCGTTGGAGTTAACTACTGTAGCTGTCAGGCATTAGTCCATCAACATCACAAAACACAACGCAGAGACTATTGGCTGTTATCACTATCAGCGATATAAGAAATGTATTTGTTGTTTTATAAACTGTAATCAAGAGTAGATAGACCCTGGTTACATACACCATCCGGGTACTTATAGTACACTGCATTTTGCCATACTTGTCAGTCTGAATGCACTTACGCACTCAAAATACTAAGTTTGAGTACGCAAGTATGTGATTTGGGACACAGCATAACTGTTTATACTCATTACACTGTGTATTACCCATGCTAATCACTAATGCTAATATCAGCCAGCGAATCGCTAATGCTAATCGCTAGCGCGAATCGCATATAATTTCAGCACAAACTTCCCTGTATGCCGCGAAAGTGATGCGTACTGACAGCTAAACTTAGAGCGCCCTCTGCTGCCCTTTTACTGTCCTAGCACAGACACACAATAGTCTATGGTTCTGCCACAGGCACAAATAACAATAAAACCTTTACAATGTCTATAAGTTTTAAAATGGGGGGGGGGGGGGGGTACTACTATGTTTTAGTGTTTAGCTCTATAATATAGTCTGTTGAAACCCCTTATGGGCCACATTAGACTAATAGAAATAATGTTACACCTCTATGGCTTGCCAACAGTGAGTCTTTCATGAACAGGCTTAGTTTTATAGAGAGTGTCTCTGGGTATAGTGGTGTTTAATTTGGCCAGCACAACGTGCAGTACAGTGAGCTCACAGTTTTCTGCCTCCACTTGCTCCGTTTATTAAAGATGGATCCACAACACTTTTTAATCTCATTTATCTTTGATGTTGTTCAGAGCCAGCTCTACCTTTTTTAAACCACAAATCTACTAAGGACCCATGCAGGAGTTTTGGTGTCATCCTCATCACACAACATGGCAATCTGGCAAAATTCTGTGTATTATTCATATGTGTGGTAGATGAACACCTCCAAATGAAGGACCTCGTTCAGGAAGTTCTGTCAACTTTTTCAGTGACAAAGGGAAATAATTTGGCACGCAGTTGAACACAATCCAACTATTTTAGAGAGAAGACAACATATTTGCTGTTGTTTTACAATAACTCGACACAAAGCCCCCACTCCTCCTACACCTGATCTTTGTTGTTCTCCACTCCCCAACTCCAGTCCCTCACTGGTCTTCCCTTACAGGTAACTGTTGTTCTGATTAAATACATAGCAGACAGTCCTACTGAGTGATCATGAGGTTAGTACAAATAAGATGGCTGACATGATGCTGATACTGATATAGAAAACAGCTCCCATACACTGCATAACAAAGATATGTGATGAAAATATCCCAACATTTTAAATATATCCAATTATCATGAATAATTGAAACTATTGAAATCATAGACTAATGAAACTCAGCTGCTTTTTAAATGCTCTTATCATTGAGGTACTGAACAGCTGAAAATACAGCCAGCATTTATCATGCAGCTCAACAGCTCTGCATGACTGACTCCAGGTACAAACTATCATCACCAGCACTCACACAGACCATCACACATTTCAACAAGAGACAAACACTTGAAATGAGATGTGCTGTCTTAGCAGCAGCTCACCTGCAGTTAGTGAACACATTTTAAATTATGTTTTGAAATGGAATGAAATGAAATGGAAATCATGGAGATCATCTTTGTTGAAGTGAACACAAACTTCCTGAATGTCAAAAATGTTATCAAACTATCAACAGCCAGTCTCAGTCTAATTCCATGCTTCCAATGGAATTTGCATTGGTTGATATGCATATTTGCATACCATTGGTTTTGTCAACTGTAATTCAGCCTTGCAAGTGTAGAATGGACAATAAATGTATTCATCATTTAGCTTCCCTTTATTCTGCAACTTTTAATTGAAGACGGAAATGAAACATATGTGTAGAGTACTTATATCCACCATGAGCATCATGTACTTCCATCACTGGAGTTGTCATGATGTTATTTTGTTTATTATTAATAACTTCAGCAATCATTCAGTGCCACATAGTGTCTGCCATATTTTATACTTTCATCTTAGGGCAAACAAACAAAGAAGCAATGCACCATCTTAAGGTCATACTATTTAAAGTAGTGACAGCAGATTGCTGCTTTAAACCGGTGGACAGAATCGCGGTGTACTCCCTGTGCCGTGACAGTGTACGGAGTTAAGTGAGGTGGTGAGGATTATTTTGTATTTTGGTGTTTTTAGTTTAAACAGACTGTTGGTAAATCAATATTGGCTCATCTCTCCCTCTATCAGTAATGCGTGGAAGCATTCAGGAACACAAGGGCAAAATGAACACACAAGCACAGCTCTGTGTGTTTGTATAATGTGACTAGTCTCTATTTTTATTTATTTTTTTTTTTTGCTGTACTTAGAGGAGGAGACACAGTGTCAGTGTACTGTATCTCTCTCACACACTAACTTGCAATATCTATTGTGGCTGCCCTGCATCTTGCAACAAGACCATTTCTTTTAACTACAGTACATATCAATTCAGTTCATAATTGTGTTCATATCAGTGTTCATAACTGGTCTGTAATCTGTTTACAGTGTATCTAAATGAGCCTGGATGGGACTGTCTGTACAAGAGTTAGGTGTGTGTTTCTATCTAGCTGTCAAGTGAATTTTAGCACTTGATGATATTTTTATTTACCAACTAGTGGTCATACAACCAGGATGGAGACCTGTATGTGGGAGAAACTGAATTGTACATCTAAAGGCACAGTTATTATGCATGTATTTAATTATTTTACTGTTTATCTAACGTGTGCAATTCCATCTGAGGCATACATTTATGTAATGTATTATCACCTCCCAGTCTCCTTCATATTTCTGCACCCAGAAACATTTTCCACACACTGAATTAATGATCAGAGCATTCTGTTCTGCTAATGTTGGTGGTAATGGTACATATGCATATGTATTCAATTCAGTATTCAACTGTTGCTCAAATGTCAGTGTGAGCCATTGATTTTCTTTTCCCCTAATTGCTGTCATACTAAAGTGCACAGCAGTCCAATCTATTTCAGTTATGTTTGACCTTTCTTGTTCTTCGCCCGCATGCTCTGATCACAGCTCTGTTTGATCAACCAGAGTGATAAGGACCAACATGTTCTGCTTGGTGGCTGCCAGTAGGTGGCAGTATCTTTTAAGGAAGCCACTACTAGCTTCACGGCCTTGTTAACCAGGCCTGAGCATCAGCAGGTCTGTACTTACAGAGTATAGACATATTTGAGTTCAGAAGAATTTGAATTAGATTTTAAGTGTAAATTGCGAGCAGAATGTTTAACTCAATAAGGATGAAACAATACTTCCAAATGACTCTCTCTGACATTGAAATCTGACGATGCCATAGGTGACCGTTTCAACTAAGACAGATTGAGTTTTGCTATTAATGTAACTAAAATTTGAGTGAAAATGTCAATTTATTTGTCCCAGCCCTCAGAAATAATCCTCCAAAACATCAGATTCCAAATAACACCACAACACTCATGGTCCTGCAGGCTGCACTACATTCTGGCCCAAAGACTGCACTTCTGCACAGAAATCCTGTGTGACATCATACCAAAGTCGTAGTATATTGAATTATTTAGAGGCTTTTTACACCTCATGTCTTTGTAGCAAGTGTGATTTGTCAGGAAGCTCAGCTGTCTGTGGGCGAGGAGAGCCTGTTAGATGTCCTTGGAGCTCTGTATGAGCTGAAGTGTGATTTTTGTTGATTTACAGTCGGTGACATCTGTCCAATCTGTGATTACTGACTGTGGTGGTGGTATTGCTGATGACTGTATGAAGGTTTATTTCCCCAGACCGAAATACGGTGGTCTTTATTTCCAGTCAGGGAGCGACTCTGGATGCTGTAGAGCCGTCAGACTGGAAATTACAGGAGGAGACAGAAAAGATGTGTGTTGATCTCTCTCTGTCTCTCTCTCTCTCTAATTGTTTTGTCTCTGGTAATGCACTCCTTAATGCACACTCAGGGCCCATCACACACACAGAGACTGGCCATCATTACCATGCAATCCCATGATGCATCTGTCTCAGCATAGAACAGCCAGTAGGGCGTATTCTCATTTACCAGATGAGAACGACTGTATGAGGCGAGTGTGTGTGTGCGTAGGCAGGGTTTATATTTTCTGTGTCTGGATGCTGTGGTGGAGTCCAGACCCCAGACTGACCTCTGTGTGTGTATGGACACCATGTTGAATGTTGTACCTGCCACCCACACACTAAGAGGATGCCATTCTCTTGCAGTGGACAAAAACAAGCCCCGGGAGGCAAGACCCACAAACATCAACAGCAGCTCACAGGTAGCAGCACCTGCAGGAGGAAACAACCAGAACCAGAAACAACCTCCACCTGACCTGGTACGTCCTCTTCTTTTTTAAGTTTTGAGCTTTAAGATACATCAGACACCATCACTGACAGACATATCTGATTGATGAAAGGAAGTATAAAGTGTTCTTTTACAGGAATATTGCAAATGGTAATCCTCATTTCTTTAATTTTTTGTCTTCATCAGTTCCTGTAGGCTACTTAAAGTTTCTCTTGGTGGTGCCAGAGTAGCTGGCAACTATACAAGTTGAATTAATCAATCAATGAGACACAGAGTAGCATAATGCACATTTATTTATAACAGAATGTATTAGATCATTTCTCTGTATTGTTGCATTTTTGACTACATATTTTCAAGATTCAAGATTCAAGAATTTATTGTCATTACACAACAATTTACATCAGCAATCACTGGCAATGAAATTCTTAAATCCAGGCTCCCCAAACAATGCTAAAAAAGATATATTTTATATTTATTTATATTTATTATATTTTCTTCTTCTCATGTTAACAAAATAGTTATGACAACTTTATCTCCAAAATGTGGTTCAACATTTTACATTCTGCTGTACTGAGCGCTAGTGTGCTGACATCATGAAGAGTAGAATTGTATTTGTGTTCATCTTACGACATTTACTTCAGTTTTTTAAGATGGAATAATTTGAGTCGTTTTTTTCGCTATTGAACTAATATCTTTCCATAAAAATCTGGTCTTTTCATTAGTGTCTTCATTGAAGATGTTATGTGGTGTTTTTTATTGCTAGATACCAGACGTTGTGAATGCTAATGCACCAGTTCTCCCAGTGCCTGCCGCTGATACTTCCAGCACTGGGTCAGGCACCACTGGAGCCTCTGGTCTTGGGTTCAAAGCAAGAACAGGGTCACGATCCAGTCCCAAAACAGGATCCCACCTACAGAATACATTCAAGCCTGGCTCAGCCAGGGCTGTTGTGGCAGACGGGACGGTCACAACTAAACAGAACCAGAGCAAAGAGCAGGCAGAGAAGAAGAACCAGGCCATCAACCAGCTGAGGAAGCTGCTCGTCCAGGGGAATAAGAGAGTGGAGGCTCTGGCTACAGTCATCCAACATCTCTTCACTGAGGTACTTCAGTTATTTCTGTTTACCAAACAGTGAAAATACTCACACCACCTGCTGTGGAGTGAAAGCTTCCATCCCTTATTTACTGTTTTTTAGATTGCATTAAAAAACATGAAGGGGAACAAATGTTTTGCACATTGATATATTGGCCTCAGTATTACTATATAATCAACTATACAATATACTAATACTAAAATGTAGACAAGAAGCACACTGTATAGCTGTGTGACAAAAAAAAGGCAACCGTGCAGTGCTGTTGCTGGTGGTAATGTTTTGTTATTCAGGAAAGCTTGAAGAAGTACAGTAATAGCTGTTTTCAGGAATGTTGGCTGCGAGAAGGGCCATGCAGGAATCAGCCCAAGCTGCTCGATTTGCATATTGACCACAATGCAAATGACCAGGCAGTGATTTTTATTTATTTATTTTATTTATTTCAAAGAAAGGAACCAATAGACTACTAACTGACTAATAACCTACTTCCCAAGACAGATATAAATTGCAAACTCTAGATTTTACTTATTGGTGGCAATGAGAGGTAATTGTTTAAATGTTGTAGGACTTTGGTAAAGACAGTGCAACAGTGACTGCATGTGAACACCAGATTCCACTCAGCTTATTAGCTAGCTAACATTAATATCTGGACAGCTACAGTAATCACTGCCCTGTTTTTGAGCATAACTGGTTTGCACACAAACATACACCCCCTGATTTTGTTAGTGCCCCCAAAATCAATGTTTGGGTGACGCTTTGGATCTTATGGAAGCTGAGAATGGCCTTGCTTGCAATTAATTTTTTTTAATGCCGTTATCTCAAGATCACAAGTTCATTATTTCATTATCTTGAGAAAATTAGCTTTGTTATCTCAAGATAATGAGAAAATCAACTCGTTATCACGAGAAAACAAAAGGTTGTTTCCCCTTATTAGCTTACTTATAATGTTTATCAGAGGTCAGGAATGCCATGTCAGCATGCATAGATGTTGTCTTGACAACTGTAGCAACTGATTTAAGCTGAAAATGTCAGATCAAGGAGTACCCATTATTGATCAGCATCAGACTGTACTTCAATCAAGGTCTAACACAGGCAGAAATTGCATTATGTCTTTCTGTCTTCTGAGATAACATTCAGATCAGTCTTTGTCATTTAAGGAGAAGACAACGAGATAAATTAACCCATTCACGAGAAAACAAGCTTTGTTATCTCGAGATAATGGCATTAAAATAAGAAATTGCAAGCACGGCTGTTCTCAGCTTCTATAGGATCTCAACAGTGACCTGTGTCGACACCAAAAGTGAGCTGGGAGGACATTTTGGGATTTGAGTGTGGCTTTGATATATCCAGTAGAGGCCAACATTAGTTGCTAGCTTGCTGGCTAGTTAGAAAGCTAAAGGTTTGTTTAGCTTTAATGAGGGATTCTTCTCAAGTTTACAGTAACCAACATTTGAAAACAAATCTACCATATTATACTCCACTTACATCACAGGAAAACTGGGTATGTTTATCTATTATTTATGCACAGCACAGCATCCATGGAAAGGTTGTTTAAGTCTTTATAACCAGAAATCCTGCAGGTGACATCAAAAAATGTTGTCTCTTCCAGTCAAGTGTGGCTGTAGCACCCACAGCCTATAATTAAAGCATCACTCAGCAGTTGTTGGTGACATGGCAGTGCTGCTATTTAAGGCGCTGGTTGAGATGCTTGTAGAGGAGGAGTGGAGTAATGGCTGTTTTTAGGAAGCATTGAGGCAGCAGGGAGAGGCTTGTGTGAATCCACACCCAGCTGCAACAACAACAACAACACATGATGCCACGGAAACATCCTGCTGCTGTGTGACACAGATGTGCTGACAGATTTGTGAATGTGTGTTGTATATAATAGCTGCGGTTTGCTTTACCTACCATATGAGCCAAGAAAAATATGATAAATATTAAATAATTCCAATAAAAGATTTGGGTGTTTTGTTGCCTCAATAAGACTGTATACAGGGGGGTTAAACATTGCTGAAGTCAGGCTGGTTCATCACAGGTTGAAGGTGATTGGTCCATTCAGGCACCAGGATATGTCAGTCACAGAGTCCCGGACATGGATTTGCTGCTCAGTAAATATTTGCTGTCTGATTACTGGGACTAGTGATTTTATGTTTGCAGAACATAATGGTACGTGAAATAAAAATGAATGCACACAAACACACATTACTGGAACTCTTTTTGGTTCAGCCACAACAACTATCTTTCAGCTGGGCACACCTTTCATTAGACCAGTTTCCTCTGTGTGTGTTTAAACCTATGTATAAGGAGAGATATCTGTCACATAACAACATCAAAACAAATACGACCCAGGGTCATAATATGAACTCAGCACTTTGGATAGATCTGTTGTCACTTTGTCCTTTCTTCTTCTTTCTCCTCTCTTTGGGTCTGTCTGACTGAACTGGTCATGTTTTGTTGTGGTGAAGGGGCCAGGGGAGCATATGCCGAGTAGTACTAATGCCTTTAGTTATTTTAGTTAGAGCTCATTGTATGGGCTTGTTTTTGTAGCTTTTACTCAATCTACCAAAGTTGCTGTAACTT
The DNA here is from genome assembly GCA_008360985.2 of Macquaria ambigua. Taxonomy (NCBI): domain Eukaryota; kingdom Metazoa; phylum Chordata; class Actinopteri; order Centrarchiformes; family Percichthyidae; genus Macquaria; species Macquaria ambigua. Next base: position 20,463 of record VMKM01002562.1, read on the forward strand.
GTGTAGATTTCATATTGTCAAACTAATGGGTACAACAAGTGTATTAGCACATAGCTGCTTTTCACTGGAGGTATGAAGCTGTTTTCTGCTGCTGGTCACCATCACTTTCTTCTGTCCACTAATTCTCACATCTAAAGATTAAAAACAGTAGTGTTCATGTTTAGATGTTACAGAAAATCTGTTGCCCAAAGTAAAACATCATTGTTTTATATATTTTATTAAGAACAGCTCAAATTTGGTACATAACTATAGATTTTGATAAGTGATTTTACATTCTATGAAACCACAGTATTGAAACAAAATATAAAACCTTAAAGTTGACCAATGTACCCAGAAACATTATCTTCACCTGTGGTGACAAAGTAAGCAATGACATACACACGCACACGCACACACACACACACAAGGTGACCCTTTACTGATAATAAACAACATGCAAACAATACTAAGAATTGACTTGGGTTATATTCTTTCTTTCAAGATAATGAAAATGTGCATGAACTCAGGCATACACCAGCCTACACATGCAAACATACACACACACACTTGTCCTCAGTGAGTGTGTGAGAAGCACAGGACAGCTGTTACCTGACAGCATGTCTCTCTCTGAGGGAAAGTATCTAATTATCTGTTGAATAACCTGTTATCAGCAGTAACAACCCTGCACACATGTGAGTGTGTGTGTGTGACCGGTAACAGTTATACAACTCTCAGCACCAGTATTTTGAATCAGGGTCTGATTATAATGGGTTTGTGTATTAGGATAAATACTCCATTTCTGTGGCTTTTTTCCAGCAGTTTATTGTGAAAGTGTGGGATTGTAACATGTGAAGATCAGCTGAGAGAGAGCTTTCAGAGGTTTACAGTGTAGGAGCCTTCCTGACTGGGTTATTGATTAGATGGACGGCATGGTGGGGAGTGATGGATAGAAGAGAGCGAGGGGTGGAGGAATGCAGCAGCTGCAGTTCAAGCCCTGAAGCTCTTTGGGGTGTGTGTGTGTGTGTGTGTGTGTGTGTGTGTGTGTGTGTGTGTGTGTAAAGCATGAATACCTAATCTATCTAATCTGTCCTACACACTTGAAAGGTGACTGGTGAATATAAAGTGGATACTTGACGCAGAGCTACTTTCCCCTGGGTTTGGGCTGTGGGCGGAGGTGGGGCTGTTTGGTTTCGTGAAAGGGGCTGGGGCTTTAGTGAGTGCACTTTGTGAGTGTTTCATATGTTGGCAACCATAAAAGGCAGCAAGAGGTATAAAGGACTTCAATACCCAGGAACTCTGTAAAGGAGTGTAATTAACATTTCTGTCTTCTTTAAGTTAATTTAACAGCTTGATCTTTTTTATGGATGCCAGATTGATGATTTCTTTTTTTTTGTTTGTTTTTTTTGGTTGGTTTTGGTTTTGCTTTATCAACTATCCTCTGTTACATTTAGTAGATATTGTTTTGAAAGCAAACTAGACATACTGAAATTTAAGTTAAAAATTAAAAATCCTCTTTAGTCTTGGCAGGGTTTTGTGGTGTACATTGAGAGCAAGAAAACAGAGAAGGAGAGAGAGAGACAAAAACTACCCTGAATTTAAAAATATGTTTCAGCTTTTGTTCTTCTCCTCCATGCTATAAAACTCTAGTTTGTGCTTGATAGAACTTGTCCCTATAAACTTTCTTTAACTGACTGATTAATGTAAGTTATTTTTAATGTAAACTTAGACAGAAAGACAAAGAAGTAGGAAGGTAGAGAAGGATATGTGTAAAGACAAGAGAGGCGTGGGTTAAATGCAGATACACCAGTTTTGTGGGTAAACGACTGATAGGGAACAAGAGAAAGGGAGATAACAAAGATATGAAGAGAGGAAGGTGGTGCAGAAATAACTAACATTCCTCCTTCATACATTATCCAGGCAGGAGGAGGAGAAACAGATGGAGGGAGGAGGGAGGACAGGGAGCTCTGTTGTGAACAGGTAAAGAGTGGGAGGAGTGGAAGTGGCCGAGTGAGCAGTAAGTAACAGAGAGAGGGAGAGCGAGCGTCCCATTCAGTAGGAGGGCAGAGAGAGTGTGTGTCTGTGTTTTTTTTGTGTCGTCCACTGGTGATAGAGGGAGGGAATCAGTGAAAAGGAGGAAGGACTGAAGAAACAAGAGAGTGTGTGTGTGTGTGTGTGTGTGTGTGTGTGTGTGTGTGTGTGTGTGTGTGTGTGTGTGTGTGTGTGTGTGTGTGTGTGTGTGTGTGTCTTTGTTCACCAAGACATGGGCTCCACAGCCAGCAAAGCACATGCAAAGCCCAGCAAGGCTCCCCCTCATCGCCACAAGAAGAAACACAAGGTGTGTGTTTGTGTGTGTGTGTGTGTTTGTTTTCACTCATTCATCTGCTCTTTTCTTTCTCTTCACTACTGTTGGTCTTTCAGTCAGAGCTGTGATCGACTCTCTGGAGAAGTCGGGAATTAGGAAGGAATTTTACAATCGGGTCACTACAGAAATCTAGCCGAATGTATTTTCCACCTTGTTTGACACATTAATCACATTAGCTGTTGGTTTTCAGTTCAAACTGTTTAGAGAAACATGACACTGTCTCATTTGGATTATGAATGTCACGGATAAGTTATGAAATATTACACCAAGGCCACAACAGGGCCTGAACTTTCCTTATCATGCTATTTTTCTCACCATTATCTTCTCTCTTACCACTCCAATAATCTTGTTCTCTATGGCTGTGTGTGTGTGTGTGTGTGTGTGTGTGTGTGTGTGTGTGTGTGTGAAAGCAAGATGGCAGGAGCACAAGCGCTCGGTTTCCATTATAAATTCCACTACTCCTGTTGTAAAGCTGCTGTTTATGTGTGTGTGAGAGAGTAAATGTTATGGTAATTAATTCAAATGTGGGATCATATATGATCATAATGTTCTGTTTTGGAGGGCCGGAGTGCATTTTGGTACGCTCATCAAGTTGGGGTGTGTGTGTGTGTGTGTGTGTGTGTGTTGGTCTGGTGTAGGCAGCCTTGCAGTGTGTGTGGTAGATGTGCACCTGAGTGTGAAATGAATAGAAAATTCTCTATATAAAGGGCTTTCCTGATGCCTGTCTGTGGGTATGAATGTAAAAACATGAGAGACTTTATCTTAACCAAATAGTGTGCTCCTGTTCCTACAGGATAGGGACGTGATGTTTCAGGTTTTTTAGGATATTATTTGTTCATTGCAGTTGACCTCAAGTTTTGTGCCTGGGGAGATCTTTTCTTACTTTTTCAGGTCAGTTACAGCTGCTGTTGTGAGTAGTACAAGATTGGGTGTTTGCAGCCATGATGGATGTTGTTTTCTTGTCTTAAGACAAGATAGGATCCGGTCACCCTACCTTCATAAGCTTGCTTTAATATTTGGGAAACCACTGGCACTTTTATCTGTACTGCATTCCTAGTCACAACCCTGCCTCTCCAACCACAACTGACCTTTACAAATGTTCCCTGTAGTAACTATGAAGCCAGTGGTTGCAATCTCTTATCTGTGGGGGGTGCCATCTAACACACTATATAGTCTTCCACATAGAATTCCCCATATAGTGTGTGCTGAATCATGAATGATTTTAGGCACAGCCTCGGTGTGCATTTATCAATCTCTGCTCATAATTGAGTTTAAATTGAGATGATCTTCTCTTCTGTGCAGCGCGAGGATGCCTTGAAGCAGAAGAAGGCGTTGTCGCTTGAACTGGCAAACCTCCGAGACGAGCTGGGTAAGAGTTGCTTCAGACACACATCTACACACCCTCATGCTACCTAAGTGCTAATTCATACTCCTGTGCTTCTCTCTCTCTCTTTCTCTCTGTCTCTTTCGCTCTCGCTCTTAATTCAATTCAGTATGCTTTACTGGCATGAATGTAACAAGACAATATTGCCAAAGTGTCAGGTAATAATGATATTAAGGTACACTTAATTTAGAATTAGGTAGAATTCATAAAACCAAGAAAATAGAAGATATTATATATACATGTGTGTGTTTGTAAAAGACTGTGGAAGTGTGTGTTGAAGTTAGTGTGTGTGTGTGTGTGTTTTTATTGATATATATATATATATAAAATAAACAATTAAAAAACAAGTCAATATAGAGTTGTACTTCTCAGGTTCCACTGGCTGTCCTCAGGTCATGACATGAGGTGATACATTTTGCTGCAATTATCTCACTTTTGGATATTTCGCCAAGTATTTATATTGGGAAAATGTTCATTTCTCAGAGCCTGGTATTTGGGACATGACATGAGGAAGTCCTCTTGTCTGTTACACTGGGTGCAGAGGCTCTCTTCTTCTGGTAGCCAGCTCTGTCGATGCCGACCCTTCTCTATAGCTAGGCTGAGCTCACTGAGTCTGTACATAGCTTTTTAGGATTTTTTACTGTGGTCAGATAATTTGCTAATGTGAAGTCTCTTTTTAGGGTCAGATAACATTTTAATTTACTTTAATTTATTACCAATATGTGATAGTTTTCTTTTTGTTGATTGATAATTTGGTTTGGTTCAATTCAATTTGCTTTATGAATGTAACAAGGCAATATTGCCAAAGCATCAGGTAATAATGATATGTGTGTTTGAGGTGTGTTACTCAGTTCCCCAGCATTTGGCAGCCTGCCATTTTCCTGTCATTGAGACAATGCACAAGTTCAGTCTTGATGATTACAAACAACATGTTTATGAAGAAAAAAGGGAAAACAGTCAGGGGAAGTGAAGGCAGACATTTGATACATACATAATACACTGTGGTTCTTAAAGTGATGGTTAGTTTCAGTATGATTTACTGTCACAAACTGTTTGTAGAGAGTACATTAATTCAGTTCACAATCTTAAACAAGAACACCTTTCAAGAACACCAATCTTTCTGTTTGGGGATCTGAACACAAAAACATTTAGGTCACATTATCTGACATCTACTGGAAATAACATTACACTTTGTGTCCTAAATACTAACTGATACTGGTATGTATGTATGTATGTTCTCAGATGGCTGCGAGTATGTATCATGTCAATAGCAGCTGGCTGATACGGTAGAATTATACAAGATCACACACACACCTACTGTACACATTCATGCTAACACATCATAGTGACACATACACAGTCACTTACACAGTGTGTGTTCACATGCACTGTATTTACATAGCAACATCAAGGCATGCATTTATGCACACAAACATGCACATAGAAATATGCTGTCGCTCTCGCTCTCTCTCAATTTCAATTCAGTATGCTTTATTGGCATGAATGTGACAAAGACAATATTACCAAAGCGTCAAGTATAATCTAATAGTAATAATCTAATAATCTCTCTCTCACCCACTCACTCACACACACACACACACACACACACACACACACACACACACACATCAGTATATTAAAAATAACCATGACTGCAATTTAAGTATATTCAAGTATTCAAGTATACACACACTTGCTCTGAATGCCATCTTAAATTTGGCATGTCAGGCACCACACACAAACACACAAACAGAGAGCAGATGAGCACATCCTGAAAGCCTTTTCTCTTTCCTCTTTCCTCTGTCCATCATTCTGAGCAGCAGTGACTATAATCTTTTCTTTTACTGCGTGTTTGACCTTTGGCCCATCTCTTTACACACAGAGCTGAGGAATGTCAGCAATGTATAGACCTCTGCTGTCACTACACACACACACAGAGCTGTCTGTTAAGTTTTACAGTGTAGAGTTACTTAAGTAACATAACTGCTGCAACTATTAGGATCAGGTCAGGTCAGAGCAGCATTCCTGCTTCCTCTGCTACCACACAGGTCTCACTTTTGCTGAAATGACAAATTATTTGTTTATTTGGTAATGAAGTATAGTCCTACAATCATAATAAATGAAGAAGCACTATGTGAGAGAGGTTTCTACTCAGGAAGAGTCAGACTTCAGGTAACCAGGTTGAAGTCTCTTCTTATATGATTGATGTTTAAATATGTAGGAACTATTTGTTCCTGAGGCACTTTAAACCTAAAGCTGTTCACTAGCTATGTGCAGAATTCACATTTGACTTAATGTGTGACACTTTTATGGTATCCTATCAATAGAAGGAAAAATGTTTCCATAAATTGTAGTTTAATTAAAGCAAAAGCTTTGTGTCTACAGCCAACTAAATAGTAATGAAGACTCTGGCCTGAAGGTGTTTGGTTTTCTTCTAAACAAGTCCTGCACATCCTTGAACGCAATCTGTTTTCCTTGTTTCAGTGACAGTAATTCACTCTGTCTCATGTTTTCATTTTGTCAAAATAAGAAGCAGTAAAGCTCTCTTTCCCCCTCACAACCTCAAAATGACCCCCAGGCAAACATTTTCATACTGGGGAGAAGAAGAGGGGGTCTCTCCTGAAATTATGTCATTATTTTACACCGCCACCTGCCAAGCTTCTGCGGTATATAACAAAGAACAAGCTTGTGTCTAAGCTGCTCTCAGCTGTTGTTGGCTTTTTGTCTCCATCACCACAGTGACAGGCGCTTATACTCGCAGTGTACAGCTCCATTCAGTGAGAAACAGCAACTGTCCCAGCTACAGCCAGTTGTTTCCACACAGCTATATAAGTTAGATTTTTTTTAATTACAGGCACAGTCAGTGTGTGTGTACAGGGTGGTTTCTGATCAAATTTATCTTTCAAGTGATGGCATCCCTATGTCCCTGGTGGATGATGGGTTCTGCTGCTTGAATATATAACACACTGAGTGATAGAGAGTGAGAAATTACAGTCCTGAAACAGCGTGGGGCAGAGATCTCTGGTAATCCAGGTGCTCTTTATCTGGATATTTGCCCAAATATTTCCGATTAGAAACAGACATAAATCAAAATGGAGATGGAGGGAAGCCTGCATGTGCTTGTGAGAGTTTAAATTAGTCATGAGAGCTGACTTGCAGATGTTTCGGGGTTGGATCTCATGTCTGCCGTGAGAGTAGTTAAACTGGAATGTGGTTGTCAGGGAATGCTGAGGAACACACACACACAGAAAATCTGTTATTCATTACCTGTTGAGACACTGACTGTTCCAGGCATGTCCCATCTCAGTACCTTCTGGACTGACATAATGTGATATGATGATTGTATTGTTGTGTGTCATATGACACTTATAAACAGTACATGGTCAAAATAGTAGCTCAATGATGGCTAACTGACTCCACATGTGGCCTCCATTCCCCTTACATCTGCCCTAAAAAGGATTTCTAACTTATGTAATAAACAGCTGATTCCCAACCTGTTTTGCAATGATCCCGACCAGCAGGTCGAACCCTGACCCATTTGGACTAGTTAGATGAAATTGCTCTAGATTTCTGGACCTCACTTGTATATATCTGCTTTTTGCAGCCATGTGCTCTAATACCATTTCAATCAGGAGAGACATCAGAATGAGTGAACAAAATATTATTGACATATGCATAATAAAGATGAGAAATGTGAAGAGTCTTTGGCGATTCGTTTTCTATCGTTTTTTTTAACTGTTGGTCATTTTGAGACACTTTGAGTCAATTGGTTCATGCTGTAAAGGGTTTCACAAAACTTTAAATTGTAGATTATGCTCTTCATATATGCGACTTTCTTGATTAAATAATGCTTTACTACAAATCTCTTAAAAAAAAACACTTTTGAAGGTCCTTCAGTACACAAGTACAAGCTAACATTTCCTCCTGTTCCTCTCTTCTCGTTCCAGTCACGTCGTCGCAGTGCTGCAAGCATCTGCAGAAGGAGAAGGAGGAGGTGCGCGTCGGCTTAGAGGAGGCCTTGAAGAGGCTGGAGGAGCAGCACAAGGAGGAGCTGGTGCAGCTGGAGGACAGGTGTGGCATGCACCTCTGCTGATGTGCTCACAGCTGGACACTCACATACTCACATACATGGGATATTTATAACTATAATGCCTCAGTGTTACCACACGGTTGTTTGGAAATGAAAGCCTGCACTGATTCTGCTGTTCTCTGGGTTTAATTTGTGTCTCTAATTGTATGTTCCTCTGTTTGTGTCAGATTAAGGAGTTTTTACCAAACAGAGTGGGACAAAGTCCACCAGACATACCAGGAGGAGGCTGACAAATGCCGCATGTTGATGGAACAGCAGGTCAGAGCACATACACACACACAATCAATCAAACTTCTTCACAGTCACTCCTGTTGTGCTCACTGGAAACAAAATGTCCCCGACATGGTCCCCTTTAGAGACATCATCCCACCCTCCTCAGATTCAACTCCAGTTGGTTCACAGGATCTTGGTGTGACTCACAAAGCTCTGGTTTAGTACTCCCCTGATCTCTGAACCTGCACGGGATTTCACTGTCTCTCACGCGCACACACACACACACACACACACACACTCCCTGATTGGATTCAGCACACACCATGCAGCTGCTCATAAAATAATCTCTGCCAGAGTTTTATGACCGTTGCCATGGTTCTCTGGTACAGTTGATTGCAGTCAAACATACAGCAGAATGAACATGAATGTGAGGCTCAAGTTACTTTCTAGTCAGCAGTTACATGCATACATAACTTGATCAGAGATGAGCCTTTAAAAATATTTTCCACACTTTTCATCCACGTAATAAACATGTTCTAATGTTGTGTTTACTGGAAACCCTAGTTTACACTTTTAATATGTTATTTTTCTTTGCTGTATCTTTGTGTTTGCTGCAACACCTCCCTCTACACTTTCAAATTTCTGTGCAAACTAAACATTTGATCAAACAGTCTGCATTAGAGTAGTAACCGAAGAATGACAACTTATAATCTAATATAATATATAATAACCAGATACTGATAAGGACAGTACCAGAAGCTCAAACTAACTACCAGTAAAAGTGAGGGATTAGAGCAGTTTTTGGTGCGTTCTTGGTTTACTTGACTTTAGTAAAGTAATTTGTACGCCACCCTGATTTGCGTCTGCATCCTTCAGGTGGAGGAGCTGAGGAGACGACAGGAAGCAGAGAGGAAGAACCAGGAAGTGAGTCACAGCCAGAAGATGGAGTCTCTCAAACTGCAGTATGAAACCTCCATACAAGGTGTGTGCAGGACAAATACACACTTTTATAGTGTGTAGGATTTTATAGTTATAATAGTCTGTTACTGGCTCAACACTGTCATTCACAAAACTGAGGACTTTACATACTGAACTATCTTATATTTTAACTGTTCAAGCATTAATTTCTCATATTGAATACATATTTTCAAAATTAGTCATTGGTGTGAATGCTGGAAGCATTGAAGACTTTTCTTATCTGCTCCAGATCTCACATTTTTGACACTACACACACAAATTTCACACAGTGTGCTCAGCAGGCTTTTTGTCTCTTTCCTGATATTACATTTAGCCAATAGCAGTTACGGTCTTTGTGCTATAAGCAGGACTTTGAGAGTCTCCATTAAATGAACTGTCTGACCTGTCTAAGTTGCAGTCTGCCTCTCCCCCCTCCACTCCCTCTGGGTGCCACAGTCGCTATAGCGACTGGTGTGTATGTGTGTGTGTGCATGTCACTTACAGTAGGAAATCCCAGCGCTCAAATCATCGACCTTTAAACTATGCAGTATAGCAGATTTTCAAAATAACCCCCTCCCCCCCAGACGATAGCAGGACCTTACTGGGGGGCCATGGACAAGGCTGGATTTTCAAAAAAAAAGCCCACAGATGATAACAGAAGCTTGCCTGGTCGCCACAATAAAGGCTGGAGTTTCAAAATAAAAGCCCTAGATAGTAACAGGACCTTACCAGACAAGGCTGGATTTTCAAAATAAAAGACCTCAGATGGGCGTCAGACAGGACTGGGACATCCTTTTCAAGCACTTTTTCAAGCTTTTTTTAAGGTTTATCTACTTATTCATACTTTAAAGTGTTCCACATCTTTCTTACATTATGAGATTTATTCAACTTTTCAGTCCCATTTATACTAATTTCAAACTTTTCCAAGTCTTCATACTCCTTTTCTACACTTTTCCAACTCACATCTAGTCATTCATACTTTCAGCTAGAAACTCCATTCAAACCTTCCACATCTTTCTTACATTATGACTTTTATTCAGCTTTTAAAACCAATTCATACATTGCATCCTTCACCCTGTTCCCACTTCTCAACCCATTCATAGTCCTTCAACTGCCTCTTCAAATTAGTCAGCATTTCAGTTTAGCCTCAGCTTTTCAACAAACCTTAAAATATTCAACATTATTAATACATTATTGGTAGTATTCAACATTTAAAGCCAGCTATCCAGTTTAGCGTCAGCCTTTCAACAATCCTTGGAATATAATATTCCACATCATTCATACATTTTTAGTTTTATTCAACATTTCAAGCCAGCTATCCAGTTTAGTGTCAGTCTTTCAACAATCCTTAGAATATAATATTCCACATCATTCATACATTTCAGTATTATTCATACATTTTCAGTATTATTAAACATTCAAAGCCAGCAATCCAGTTTAGCGTCAGGCTTTCAACATACAGCATTCACACTGCGATTTCTTCAGAAATTGCCTTTCTAGTTAGAATATGTCATTTTGTGTATATGTTTGTGCATTTCAGAGCTGAAGAGGCTCCAGCAGACAGACCTGGAGAACCTGGAGAAAACACTGAAGGAGACTGAAACATCTCTCTTTGTAAGAGACTCATATATTAATATTTAAATATTGAAGTATTGAGAGTCTTAATGAAACAAACTCCACACTTACACCCTTACTGTGCGGTACGGTTAAAGTATAGTAAAAACGGCCTGTGTATGCACTGAATGTAGGTAGCTGAGAAGAGCAAACAATCTTTTATCCGTAGTGACTTACAGTGCAGGGTGGTTAGAGGTTTAGTATCTCGCTCACTAAACAGTTGCTGCAGCAATTGAACCAGAGGCAGTACTTGGTTTCAAGGAAAAATTTAAAAAACACCCAAATTCCTCTGGAGGGGTGTTCATGATTTATCATGGAAAAATTCTTTCTTATAATTTAGTGTCTGTGTGCTGCCTGCCAAATTCCTTGCAATTTAACATTACATACAACACATCAGTTGTAATGTTGTAAGCAAAGAATCCACAAAATCAAAGCTATGATAGTATGAATACAAATGTTATAATGTGTCACACCATTTGGCATGTCTAGCAAAAATATATGTATGATTTGTTTTGCGCCTTCTTCATGTTGGCAGTAAAGTGTTTTAATCATGCAGTGTGTTTGCTCCAATAAATCCCTCTCAGGTCCACAGTGAAGAAGCAGCAGTTTGATGAGTTTACCTGCTACTGTTTTTGACTCTGAAGTGTGTGTCTAACTTTGTAAGAACCAAAGATCAATGTTCACCCAATAATGACTTCTGTCTCTGTCCTCCTCTGTCTGCACGTCTATCCCTCTCACCAGGAGAAAGTATCTGAGCTGTCAGCAGAGAAGGAGGCTCTGAATGAGAAGCTGAAAGCAGAGGAGGAGAGGAGGAAGTGCATGCTCAGTGACAAGAATCTGGTAAGATTGTTACATCTATAATAATAGCTCTGTCATTGTGACTCTCGGCTCAGACAGAACAGAAAGATTTTGGAGTTTGTGTGAATGCAGGTGAAGTTAATAAAGGAATATTAACCAAGTGGAATAGATGCAATGTTGTTGTATGTGGCACAAACAAAGACAGCCATGCAAACAAACAGGATGCTGTCCAGTTAAATTCCTCCCTTCAGCAAAGTTTCTAAAGCCCCAACAAGAAAAACTGAAAAGTGTCAATCAAAACAAGTCATTATAGAGGGGTTCAAGAGGGGGAAGCAGAGAGCAGTCATCATCACAGAGTTGAAGCACAGTGTTGGTCTGAAGCTGTTTCTCTGCTGAACACAACTTCCCTCTGCTGGTTTCAAAGAGTCACACACTCTATTCTGAGCCCCCATGAACTGACATCTCTCTAACCACTAGTGTTCCTTAGCTCACAAGGGGATCTACTTTGCCCACAGAGCATTAAAGTGTCACGTAGCCTGTTCTAAACGTACTATATATTTCTTTGTTTGTGCAGAAGGACTCCCACACAGTGTACCTGGAGCAGGAGCTGGAGAGCCTGAAGGTGGTGCTGGAGATCAAGAACAACCAGCTGCACCAGAAGGAGAAGAAGCTCATGGAGATGGACAAATTGGTGGGCCTCAATCTATCTCTATTACATATTATCATCTTGGAGAGTTGGTGCCCCACTGTAGTCTAAATGCTGTTTCAGTGTTCAATATTGGGAACAATCTGTTACTTTGTACATTGTTTAGGGGGAAAATGGGCAAATTGAAGGTATTGAATATGAGTACAAAACATGAGGTCCATATTGACACTGTTCTGATGAATGTAGTTTATGCATATAGGAGCTTACATCAAACCAATCTTTTGTGTGGCTGTGTGTGTCGCAGGTGGAGACTAATGTGAAACTGGGCGAGTGTCTCAAGAAGGTCCAACAGGAGAACGAGGACTACAAGGCCAGGATGGACAAACATGCTGCTCTCTCCAAGTACGTACTCCTGCTACTGTGTGTGTGTTTGTGTGTGTGTGTGTGTGTGTGTTTCCTCCATTTCTGTCAGTTATTCAGTGACTCCAATGGTCTCTGCTTCATGTCTCATCAGACATGTAACATATAAAACTCTTAGTGTTTAATTTAACCTGCCTGGAATACCTAGTGGGATGAGGTTTTACCCCCTGGGACAACATAGTGACGCATTTATATAGTTAAGATTTATAAGTGTGAAATAACTGCCCCATATTTGTAATGTATGTGGGGATTCAGCTCATTGACTGTGGACTTTTAACCCTTGCAGAGTGAACAAAAGGTCATGTGATCATGGGGTTTTATCTCACATCTGACCTTTCTCTCACATCTGCCTCTCCTTTAACTCATAATCTGTAAAATAGAACATTGTGTTTTGGACTAGACACAACAGGACCAGAATCCCACCATCAGTCACATGAAGGAAGTGTCTTTATTGTGAGGCCCTGAATTCAAATAACTTAACACTAACAATAATAATAAGAATAAATAATCTGAATGGGAAAAATAATCATGAGCTTCAGTATCAGCATTTATGTTGTTTTGTGATTAGTTTATAATCTGACCAGTGAAAACATGGAAATCTGTTAATAGACGGTGTACATTTTGTTGGAGGGTTGACCTCTGTTAGTTCTTGTTTGAGTTTATCCTTTGACAGTATGAAGTAGTTATTACTTACTTATTATAAGAGATAATATTACTTTTTACTTAGTTCTATCCTTTCAAATCTTTTTGGCTGCGTCCGAAATCATTCACTACTCACTACATAGTCCACTCTATAGTGAGTTCGCCATTTTGTAGTGCTGTCCGAATGTACAGTGAGAATTATTATACCCTATATAGTGGACTCAAAGTATCCCACAATGCATCGTGAAAAGTAGTGTACAACATGGTCATTAACCAAGCACTATATACCATCATGCATTGCACTGAAAGAAAAATGGCAGACGGATGAGAGGAGAGAGAGCAATGTTTTTTGGGTTTTTTTTCCCGACCAGCCCACTATATAGTCCTCTACATACAACTCCCTAGATAGTGAGTAGGGAGTAGTGAATGAATTTGGACACAGCCTTTATCTTCATCATGCTCTTGATAGCCACAGTATGTCTCCCTGCAGTCCAGTACAGCTCTCTGTCTCCCCCTGCAGGCAGCTGTCCAATGAACAGGCCATACTCCAGCAGACGCTGCAGAAAGAGTCCAAGGTCAACAAGCGTCTGTCCATGGAGAACGAGGAGCTGCTGTGGAAGCTGCACAACGGTGACCTGCTGGCAAGTCCCCGCCGCCTCTCACCCACCTCACCCTTCAACTCACCACGGAACTCTGCCTCCTTCCCCACAACTGCACCCTTATCACCCAGATAACCCCAACAACAAAAGACAACCTCTTCCTCTCCTCTGACCTCCTGATTCTCCTCATCACCTTTACAAGCCTCGCAAGGATGGAAGCTGTTCCAAATGCAGAGACAGACTTCAGTCACAGCAGTGTTGTTGGATATTAATGATGAACCTATTTGGAATAAACTGCATTAAAGATGCTTATTTTGAAAGCAAAAAGACATTACAGTGGCACAGATGCACTTAAGTCTGAGCATGGGACTGGCCTTGCTCTCCATAAGTCTCTACCAAATGCCTGGTTTTCCAACAAGCCTTTCTTCTTTTTCTGAAGAAACATACAGGCACACCTCAGGGTTTGTACATAGCGCCTCAGTCTTATGAATATCCTTACCTTTTTTTTTTTATGTTGTACAGTTAAAGTTTAGCTCGTCCTGTTTTATGCCCCTCTTTCTAAAGAGGTGGATGAGAAAAAACCTTGAATTTGTGGCGTATGCAGGTTTGTGGAAACAAACTCAAAGTTGTTTGGTTCTGGCAAATCATAAAGTGACGGGTATTTCTTGGTGGATTAGCATGGATTGTTTTGCCTTTTCCCTTCTTTTAAAGACGTGTTTTTTCTCCCAAAGAGCAAAGCTCAATCACTGATCTGCTTTGAACCTCTGGGAGAAGTGGATGAACTTGATATCCTTCTCTGGGCAAACAGCAACACATATTCAGATTGTTCATCTGAGGAACTGACCTGAATTACTGACATGAACCTCTGATCCAATGGATATCTGTTCCTCTGTGTGAGTTCCTCACAACCTCTACCTTAATCTACTATGTGGAATGTAATCACCCTTGGATGTTAAATCTGAGCAGGCTGGTTCAGATACACACACACACACACACACACACACATATCTCAGAGCCAAAAATGCAGTTTATTTAACAACCCCCCGGTGACTGATCAGGTAATATTTGGTAATATCTGCCTTTGCTTTGGGTCACACATAAAATCAGCAGAAAAACCCGCCAGTGATCATTTCCACAGAGAAAACTCCCAGACTCGCCTTAACTGACAGATTCTGGCCTGTTTTATTGAATCCAAAGTATCACTCTGTGTGTCTGGTGTTTGTCCTGAAAAAACGATGAAACAGATGTACCCAAATTGCCTCAGTGTACCATGTTCTGTTTTATTTTGGACACAGAATAAACAATACAATATGACATAAGATTAAAGCAACATTGTTTTACTTCAAATATTAAAATAAATGCCATGGTACACATTTTTGAAAACGTCAAACCACAGGAATACAGGAAAGGCTTGAGTGAGATAACACTGACTTTACTCAGTTTGTACCATGTAACGGATGTGAATTAAGTCAAATATGTAAAAAAACAGGAAAGCTTTTCAGCTCCAGAAAGGAGACACACATTGCTTCCACACTTGCTTTCTGCCTATTGGTCGTGAGGAAGATCAATAGCGTCGCCTGCCGCTTTGCTGGGGTCAAGTTGTCCCGGTAATGGGGCGATGATCGGCAGCGGATGCTTGAGGTCAGCAGCTCATACCATCATGACCACGGATTTGATGGAGTACCACCAACCGTGCCATGTGTACCACACCACCCCGTCATCAGTCATCGATTGGTACGGTCATTTGTAATAATGACCGTTCAGGTTGCCTGAATCACACCTGTCATGAGGAAGAAAAAGATAGATGAAACACCTGGCCAGTAGTAACAGCTCTATATATACACTTGTGGGTGTATATTTCCATTTTGAACTTTGCTCCCTTGTTTTTCTCTATTAACTTGCACATGTTGTTCTTTACAGCATAAGTGTAGTGCCACAGTGAGACTGAAGTATCTGTCTATTACCTGCTGAACCACCAACCTGACTTGCTGTGTCTGATACACCTAGTGGCGACATTTTCAGCATCGCCGTCGTGCTGAATCTGACCCCACTTGACCCCAAGCCTGGACCAGTCCATTTCTGCCCAGCAGAGGGGGAGCCATGGATGTCAGCTAGGGTAGTCCCCTGCATTCCCAGTGTACTCTCCCAAATGTAACTGATACTCGTCCTTTCAGTGGACAGGGGAGTTTTTTAAATCTTTGTTGTTGCAAAAGAGCTTTGGTGGACATTTTACATTATTATCTGATTCTTGCATCCAGAGTGACATTCAATGAGGAGCAAACTTTTGATTTTAACAGAAAACATAAACAATCAAAAGTAATGACTACAAGAAGAAGCGTATTTTGCATTCACATCTACGATAGACTGATGGAGCTGTTGAGGTTTTGTTCTGAATAGAGCAGCATGACAGGCTAACAAGCAGATGGGAAAGACGGTGGGAAGAGAAAGGGGGAAAATAGAGATAAATAGAGGAAAAAGGGGATGGATATAGATGAGAAGTATAGGAAAAAGCATTTAGAGAAAAATTAAGGGGTAGAAGTATAAAGAGAAGAGAAAGAAAAATGGTGGAGAACACCTGGCAGGCCAGGAGCCAGACGTCCTTGCTGTTGTTTGTCATAGCTAAGGGCATAAAATGCAAAGAACATACATAGTCTAAATAAGACCCCTACTGTTATGGGAAATGAAGAGGGGGCAAGGTTAAAGACTGAAAAAGAATAGAAATCAGAGGACAGACAGAAGGTTACAAGTTGTTTTTACAGGATAGAAAAATTGCAGTGTTATAGACAGACATGTAATGCCATAAGATTTATTGATTTAATCCAGTCTGGAGAATTTAATTATTTTTCCAAAAATGTGTTAAATTCCACAAAAGAGAATGAGATAACTCCACTTTCTGCAAACGTCAACTAGTTGAAGGAATCAGCTTTATTTTGCAGTGACTCTTGAGACAACCCTCGCCCATGAGACTAAATTACTTTTTATTTACTTTTACCTTTTACTTTCTTATACTATTTTTTTTTTTTGCAGTGCCTCTGTTTTACCTTTTCATCGTCCAAATTGAAGTTCTTGTACTCTGCTTAGCGATGATTACCCTCAAAGTCTTCCATGTCGATCAGCAGGTCATAGTTTCCTAGAAGACACCGAGTTACACAGGCAGCCATTCTATAATGTCTGACAAATCATCCAAATACACACATACACATAGAGGTACACACACCTTGTGAGGTGAGATAGTGTAGAGGTTCATTGCCCAGCCAGAATTCTCCATCAGGGGAGTAGAGGACTCCAAATCCATGCTTGTTCTCAACCCACGCTCTGCACATACAGAGTGCATGCACTGATAATACATTCAGTTTGAATGTCAAATTTCTTGACACATGCAGAAGGTAAATTTCTATTTTTATGTGTTTGAACCTGACGCACACACACACACACACACACACACCTGTCAAAGCTCTCTTTGCCATCTCTCCTCCTCTGGAAGATGGTCCATCCTCCTCCATTGTTCATGTCATGCTCAGAGTGGTGGGAGAGCCGTCTGGACGTCTGGCCATGTTACAGACACTTCTGAGCAGTCTGAATGCAATTCAGTTTCAATTCAGTTTTATTTATAGTGCGCCATATAACAAAGTTATCTCAGGGCACTTTTTCATATAGAGCAGGTCTAGACCGACTCTTTATATTTACAGAGACCCAACAGTTCCCACCATGAGCAAGCGCTAGGCGACAGTGGCAAGGAAAAACTCCCTTTTAACAGGTAGAAACCTCGAGCAGAACCAGGCTCTAGGTGGGCGGTCATCTGCCTCGACCGGTTGGGTTGAAGGGGGAGGGGGGGAGCGGGAGAGAGAGAGCAGGAGGAAAGAGAACATACAGCAGCACAATACAGTTCTACACAGGGATGTAAAGCAATAGCTGTGGCAATGGTACTGATGATAACACCAACAGAAATAATACTAAGAGCAATATTATAGTAGTAATACTAATAATAAGAGCAATAACAGTAATAGCAGCAGTGGGTGTAGAGCAGGAGCACGGGGGCAGCAGGTGGCCTGCAACCATAGATCCAGACTCTACAGCTCCGGAGGCAGAAACACCTGCAGAAAGCAACAGAAGGAGAGAGAGAGAGGAGAGAAAGCACACAACTACGGGAAGAAGTTGAATTAGTAACAAGCATTGATGGGATATGAGGGCGTACAGATGGAGAGGAAGAGGAGGAGAGAGGAGCTCAGTGCATCATAGGAAGTCTCCCGGCAGTCTAGGCCTATAGCAGCATAACTAAGGGGTGGCTCAGGGCTCACCTGAGTCAGCCCTACTATAAGCTTTATCAAAGAGGAAAGTCTTAAGCCTACTCTTAAATGTGAGGAGGGTGTCTGCCTCCCATACACAAACTGGGATCTGGTTCCACAGGAGAGGAGCTTGATAGCTGAAGGCTCTGGCTCCCATTCTACTTTTAGAGACTCTAGGAACCACAAGGAACCCTGCATTCTGGGAGCGCAGTGCTCTAGTGGGGTAATAGGGTATGCACAAACACAAAGATATACAAGGTAAAATATTCAAACCAGGTAAATAAATAATTGGGATCTAATGGAAGAACAGAAACACACATATTTGCTTTTAGTCTTTCTGAGATTATTTGCAGCTGGAAGGTTTTTTTTACCACGAAGCAGCTGCAGGGTCATGACAGGCATGGAAGTGTTGACTCAGCTACCTAATGCTGACTGGCTGCCTGATAAAAGTTGGTCAGTGGAGATCAGTTTGAGACATACAGGAGTCACAGCATAGCCCGGATATATGCTCATAATTTGCTAACATCTTTTATCTTTTCCACCCTATTTGTCTGAAACATATGGAGACATTCGACAGGACTTTAAAGCTGAATTATTATTATTTTTTTAATAACACTTGGAGGCAGAAGAACTCCACACTTAAACCTGACATTGCCTTACAAGGTTGGTTTAGCGCTAACAGCGCTATTTACACATCCAGCAGGCACAAAGCAACATTAGTATTCATTTGGAGTTCACTCCAACAATGTAGGAAGTTTTGTGGTGATGGCAGATATACACTTTGATGCCCAGACACAAACGTATGTATCTCTCATGGAAATCTGGCCCTACCTCTGTTCAGGTTATCAGGGACCAGATGTGAGTTGGGTATGTGCTCCAGCTGCTGGGCCTGCCTGTTGTGGAGCTCCTGGATGTAGCAATGCTGGTCGTTGATCACGTTCATCAGGCCCTGGATCTCCGCTTCCACACGGACCACCTTCTCCTCACATGGCACAGGTGCCTGGACAGTGAAAGCAAGACGATTAGTAACTGGTACACCAAGGGTTACCCTGGACTTTAAGGGTACCCTAGTTGGATGCAAATGGTCCAAACTTCGGAAGCAAGTATAGCTAGCTAAAGACAGCCAACAAAGATGTTATAACTGGACAAATGGCAACCATTATGCAGAGAATATGCGACATGCTTGGCATTCTGTGTTACTTGTTTTAGTGTAAACTTTCATGATTTTTATGCAACAAGTAACCCTCTAAAATCTCCTCCTCAGGAAAAATAAGATGGGCTTCTTGACAGTGTAAATGATGAACATGCTAATGTCATGCACATTCCTTGAAGTTCAGATTTAATGATTGTTGTATTAAAAACCCTGCCACAACGTGGACTTAACCATTTTGCACCTGGTACCCAGAGTGTTGAACTGACTATTGTCTGGGTGTGGTGGTGGTTCTTTTGTTTGTAGACATGTGTATGCGTGCATGAAACTGTAAATTGGCACTTATCGTGGTTAAATGGTTGTATGGTTATGTCCCACACGTTGCAGGTTATTGCTATAACATAAGGTTAATCCAACTAACAGTTAGCAATATTTTAAGCTAGCACTGGAGAGCACGAGGGAGCACAAGCCAAGGTGCATTTTGTGTGTGCACTCATGTTACAATTTTTCCATATTTATCCTGGGCGGCTGTGGCTCAGGAGGTACAGTGGGTTGTCCATCAATCCCAGGGTTGGTGGTTCGATCTACCCCATGTCCACATGTCAAAGTGACCTTGGGCAAGACACTGAACCCTAAGCTGCTCCCGATGGAGGCCAGCACCTTGCATGGCAGCTCCATCAGTGTAAAGGTGTGGGTGAACGAGACCAATCTGTAAAGCACTTTGGGAACCATTAAGGTTCTATCCATTCTACAGTATGTTGATGTGGTGAGGCCAGAACCTTACTGTTTTGATATTCCTTTGTTACATACATTGTTATAAAGAGTCGGTCTAAACCTGCTCTATATGTAAAAGTGCCCTGAGATAACTTTGTTATGATATGGCGCTATATAAATAAAACTGAATTGAATTGAATTGAATAATATTCATTTATTTTTGTTGTGTTTTTCCAGATACTATTAAACATGTTCATAACACATGTTCTGCTGAAACTGGAAAAAAGTCCTGGGCAGTGTTGTTGAAAAAGACTGTGGACAGTCATTACTGTCTTCACGCATTCATTTTTTCCCGTCTTGAATTCTGCAGTGCCCTCTTCACTTGCCTAAGTCAAGCGGCCCTGGCACAGCTTCAGCTTGTTCAAAATGCAGCAGCTAGATTTCTGACTAGGACCGGCCGAAGATCCCACATCACTCCTATTTTAGCCACGCTGCATTGGCTCCCAGTGAAGTTCAGGAATGATTTTAAGATTCTTTTAATTACTTTTAAGGCACTACTTGGCTTAGCTCCTGCTTACATTTCCGAGCTATTAAACCGTTATACCACTGAGCGGTCATCTAACCAAAACCTGTTGGCTGTACCACGTGTAAAACGCAAAACCAAAGGCGACTGTTCTTATGCCGCCCTAGCACCCAGACTTTGGAACAATCTCCCCCCTCACATTAGATCAGCTGAGTCTGTTGACTCTTTCAAACAACAATTAAAAACACACTTCTTTAGATTGGCATTTCTATAATTCTTCAGGGTGTGTTCTGGGTGGTGGTGGGTTTTTACATATGTATATGCATTTATTTATTTATTTATTTTCCTCATTTTTATACACATTTTATGTTTTATTATTATTATGTGTATTCATGTTGATGTAAAACACTTTGTAACCTGTGTTAAAAAAGGTGCTATATAAATAAAGTTTTACTTACTTTACTTACTTACTTCATAGGCATCATCATCAAGCTAAAAACAAGGCTGCTGAAAATTTTTGAAAGAGTCAAGGTTGCCTTCAAGAGATGTATTTTTGCACACTTGATTTTATCAGGTAGCATGCACAAAGTAGCACCAGATTAAAGCTATTAAACATGTTTTCATCTGTAATCATCTGGGAAGGAGACAGTCAGGTGACACTCAACAAAAAGCAGCCTAACTAAGAGCAGACATAATGATCACCCTGAATCCAAAACCAACATCACAGGTACTGAATCTCACAAAAACAAACATACATTAAACAATGGACGCTATAGTCCTACTGTGTCTGGTTTGTCTGTATCCATTGTTTTAATGTTGAAAAATATATTTTAAAATATTAACAGCAGCGTGTCTTTCCAGAAACAAAGTTATTGTTACTGTGGATTGTAAGGGCAAAATTTCTCTCTTCCTTTCTTACTAGATATGTTTAGTTCTCTTTCCCTTTACTACTAGATGTGTTTAGTTCTCTTTTCCTTTCTTACTAGATGTGTTTAGTCCTTTCTTACTAGATGTGTTTAGTTCTCTTTTCCTTTCTTACTAGATGTGTTTAGTGTAATTCAATTTCTCTCTTTATGTCATATATATATTTAGTGTGATAACTTGTTTTTTCCTATTAATCAGTCTTAATTCTGTACACTTAGGTCATCTCTGTTTTAGGTACATTGGTATCTGGTTGGTTTTAGCGGGAGGACAGATTGTTTGTAATCAGGGGGAAAGACAGCTGCAGTCTGGGGAACAGTCTGCCCTGGGTGTCCAGCCTTGGGTAGGAAACCCTAGCTGGAGACAGACTATCTTTGTTAGAGGTGATTCTGTACTCTGATATGTCTGTCTGTGTGTTGTGAGGTTATAAGTATGTGACAGCATCTTTCCTTCTTGGTCAGACGTTTCATATGCATTCTGGTGTATGATCTCTGGCCTTCAGCTGAAAAGGATTGACTCTGTGTGCTCGCCTGCACCCTCCTTTTATTTACTTCTTTTATTCTCATTTCTGATTGTTTCATTCTTTTCTTAATTAAATATACAAAAGACAACAGGTTGTCGGATCTTCATTTTGTTTGCTCACTTCTCCAAAGGAAATACACAATTTCCACCACATGGATAAACCTCACCATGAAGAGTTTTAATTGGAACTGCTACTTTACCTAACAAATAGTCCCTATAAAAACTGTTCACAGGTTCATAGTGAGGTCTGTGGCTTATCCAGTGTAACATGGACACTATTTCAGGAAAGAGATTGCTGTTGTTTTGCAAATTGAATTTTTGCCACCACAAAAGAAATTCCAATCACCTCTTGGGTGAAAGCAGAAATGTAATGATGGATATCTCAAAATCTGCGCACATAAAACCAAAACTATCTGCATGGAATATGGAATGATTAGAAATCTCATGGTATAGTATTTAGTATAATATACTGAGAATTAGTTTCTTACTGCCAGAGAGGCAGCCATGTGAAGAAAAAAGGCCACTGATGTGATCATCATTCCCATAATCAATGATCTGATCGGTGACTGAATCAAACTGCCATACTCTCTTGGCTCACTCTGTCTATACAGTCTCACCAACGTCCTCTCTCCTCTGCCCTGTTTGGCTATTTGATGTTGTAGCATCACTTCACTGCTCTTTTGACTCTGTATGGCTGGAGACTATTATACTGAACATGGACTGACACTTAGTAAGCTAGCCTCCATCTAGTGATTGGATGAAATGGTCATCATCTCCTCCTTATACCTCATACTTAACCTACAAACTGCACACTCACAAGGGTCTACAATAATTTCACTTGGCTATAATTTCTCTTATTTAATGTAAGGGTAGTGAGAGAATGTTGGAATTCTGAATGGGTGTTATATAAAGATTGTCTGTATATAGAGTAATTATCTGTACAATATATACAATTATTCATCAATAAATTAATCAAAACATATATAAACAAATGCTGAAATAATACATAAATAAATAATTATATGTTTAAATAAATAACTACATAAATGTTGCTAATCGCACAAATAAATGTATTTAATGTATTAGGATGTCTACCAATATACTCTTATTTATTTCTGTGTGTAGGTGGTACCATGGGTGGTACTAACCTCACTGTAAAGCATGATTGGTCAGCTGGGCAAACCAGGCAGAAGCTAATAATCTTGTAGCTAGCAAACATCAGTAGCAAGTGGATTACTCAGCTCAGCTTTATACACCACTACCAAAGCAGAAATGGAGCTGAATCAATCCTGTGACCAATCCTGCTTTACAGTGAGATTAGTACAACCTACCTCTAACATATAGACACAGGATTAAATGAAAACATGTAGAAATACTGAAATGAACAAATGTAGTTTTGTAGAAATGAAGTAGTCATTTATTTGTTTCCTTATGAATAAATGTATTAACTTATTGATGAGTAAATAATTTTAGTCCTCCATATGGCCTAAGGAAGACTAAAAATGACTTATTCAGCAACAAAGAAATACATAAATGCTGAATATATACACGAGTAAAGTAGTATACATTTTACGTATTTATTTCAGCTTTTATAAATGAAATGACTTATACTATCAATTTAATACATTTTATGTATTAAAATGCATATTTTAATAAATAAAAATGTATTAATTGAAGTATTTATTTCAGTATTTATATTAGAATGTCATAGTATAAGTCATTTTTCGTCCTACGTACAATTGTGTAAAGTCACACTCGGGCTAAGCAAAATGCGGCAAAACCAAGTGAGAGCCAAATGAGCCATGAATTGAACCAAACCACTCGGATACACGAGTTAGCTAGCGGCATTGTGTGTAAAAGTAACATAGACCGGACAAGACCGCGTTTATGTGCTAATCCATGTGAGTAGCGAAAAAACTGCGACTCCGGTGGGACTCGAACCCACAACCTTTGAATTACTGCTCAAGTATATGACTAGAAGTCCAATGCGCTATCCATTGCGCCACGGAGCCACCTGTTGAGCGAATAGGTTTAACACAAAATAAACATTGCTATAATCGTTTGCTGATTCGTTTATTTGCCACTTTTGTCTGATTACATTGCATATCGTGAATCTTATGTTGTGTGGCTGATACCACGACAATGTGAGAAAGATTTGGGAACGACTAACGTTACTGGGCCAATGACAGTCACGGAACCTGCGAAGGAGCCGACAACCGAGCCGTCTGGTCGAGCCTCTTTCGTCTCTTTCTGTTCGGGACTGATAACGTAACGTTAATGTTGCGGTTATGTGTGGCAGCCACTCCTAGATGCTTACTATTGTACAGCAGAGTTTAAGGTAATGTTGGCAGCTTTGAACTTATATTTATTGATGAAGGCGTTGTAGTATGATGCACCAAAAGACTCTCTGGCTAAGTCGCTCTCTTCCACTTGCCTCTGTAACTGTACTCGTAGATCGATGACATCAGTCTTGTTAGACGGTTATGTCTATAGGTTTTGCTGAAAAACTGAAGCGTGTTCTTCTTCTAATCCTGTCCTTAAAAGCGACATGGTGGGTCGTCATCACGCACACGTGATTTACACGCACAAACCTGATAACATTTCCTGTTTGGCTGTGTATGCCTTCAGAATAAAAGGCTGGGCGCGTGAAAGCGCGTATGCCTGTCGATAACATGGACATTAGGGTTCAATAAAGGGTTTAATAAAGGTGTTTAAGTTAAAGAATAATAGCAGACCCTGAACAACAGAACAGTTTACCAATCATTTTTGCTGTAAAAGGTATGTATTAAAGTGACAATAGACAACACTTTTGTAAATGTTGATTGCACAGTGTAATGGCTATAAAATAATGACGCCATTGGCGTTTTGACTGGTTTTCTATAAGCCTGGCTTTCACTATGCAATTCTGTCTGCCCACGGGTACGATCTGCCAGGGAAAAAGAAGGTTCGATTCAGGGCACAAAGGAAGCGGGTCAACTATTGCAAAAACAGAGGAGGAAAGGGCTTTTATTTTCCTGTAGCTATCCCCAGCTAGCGGAAATGATGGGCGGTGGAACAACCGGAGTACGGTAACTGTGAAAAGGGAGAGTGATAAAAAACGAGGAAAAACAAGAGTGAGGCTGTTTTCGAAACTGCCTGCTACATACTACAGACGAACGCATACTGCGTTCATCGGTAGTATGCTACGGAGCCCCGGAATGGCCATAGAGAGAAAAATATATATATATCGAGGCCACGTTTTACTACATTGAGCGCTCGAAATGCTATTGCGTGCGCACGAGATACAATTCATTCCCACGTTTTGATTAATTCGTTACCACGTTTTGGTTAATTCGTGCACACGTCTTAATCCAAGTATACTCACCGTGCGTAAAGACGCACACAACTCATTCAACACCATTAGCTATCCCCTAAATACAAAAAAGAGCTATATGCCAGCTGTTTATATATGTTTTTTCTTTTTTTCTAAAACATTCAGCAACTCCATTGTCTATGGGTTTGCTCTTACATTCTAAATTAATCATGTTCATGCATTAACCTTGGACTTTTACTCTAATATTTGCATTGTTTTTAACTAGTCCTAATATGCCTTCAGGGCAGAAGGTTGGAATAAACTATGATTGTCTGGCAAGTTGTCAGAAAACGGACTGAGGTTTTTTGGCAAACTCTTATGTGTGCCACGTTACGCATACAAGTGCCTTACGCAGGGCTGGACTGGGACCAAAAAATGGCCCTGGCATTTTTGGCCATGGCGGCCCACCATGATTATACAACATGCAGAGGCACACGACATACCAGAGGATATATGTGCACATTGTGTTGTTTCAAAAATTAAAGTAGCCTACATGAAAGAGAGTAACCATGCTAAAAAAGTATACGTTCTTTCACTACTCACAGAGACTTTCATCTTGGGAAAGATGCCCTAATTCCCATCTTGAAGTGAAAGTGGTGTCAAAGAAACACTGCTAGAGATGTTTTTAGACTAGTGTTTAATGAAATTTACTATTTACAAATACAAATAAGACAATTAGGCCTACAGTAAGACCATACATCCATACAAAATAAAGAGCTCCTCAAAGTGGCACCTTTAAGAATAAAAAAACAGAGAGAATGAAAGAGAGACAGAGAGAAATGCAGAGACAGCCACCTCCAAACCAACGATGAGGTTGTGCACAAAACTCTATAGGCTTAGGCTACTATTAGCCTACATGTTTTAAGTCTAACTGAATAAAATGAGTCCTGTAATAATTTCCTATGTTGAGCATATGCACACTTTTAGCTAACAATTCAGCTAACACACATCCCAAAACGTTGTTAATTCCACATCATTTCCGAGAGTGACTTGCACACACACACGCACGCACGCACACACAACAGCCCTCCGCCCTCCCTATACAAAAAGTCCCTCTTCATTCTGCTAACATTTCGGCTACTTCTTACCGGACTGACGGTAGCTATTCTGACCTCAATCTGTCCCTGAGTCACGTCTCTCTCCTCCTCCTCCTCCTTCTCCTCCTCCTCCTCCTCCGAATCAGCTACTTCTTCTCCTTCATCTATTTTGCTACTCTGCTCACTGCTCTGTGCCACTCCGGCGGCAGCCTTTGCACTAGCCGGGACTGTTGCACTTGATGTCGACGGCCCCGCTGATGCAGTCGAACTTGTGGCAAACATGCTTGAGATTTTTGCACATTTCGCTGCATCCACTTGTAGGCTTTTTAGCCTTTTGTCTCGCAGCTTCTCTGCACCGCCCTTGCGCTTTTGCTTTTTCGGCCTATCCATTTCCAGACGGATTCACTCACTTCTCCGGTCGAACTCTAATGGCAAAATTTGTTCACCTTGCCTGGGGGGGGGCGGCTGAGAGATTTCATTGGACTAGACCAATGTCCTTCAAGAAAATCAACCAATGGGCTGTGTTTCGGCCGATAAAAAATATTTATAACTTTTGTTTTTTTAAATTATGACAGCCCCGGCCCAAAAATGTGCATCGGCCCACCGGGCATTGCCCGGTACGCCCGATGGCCTGTCCATCCCTGGCCTTACGCGTGCTCCTCCAGGAACAAGCGGTGCCCGTACACGAAATACCAGACGCTCGAGCTGGAGAAGGAGTTTCTGTTGAACATGTACCTCACGCGGGACTGGCAGCATGAGGTGGCGTGCACGCTTAACCTGACGGAGCGGCAGGTGAAGATCTGGTTCCAGAACTGGCAGATGAAAATGAGGAAACAGAGCAAACAGAGAAACAGTGCGTAAGGCACTTGTATCCGTAAAGTGGCACACATACGAGTTTGCCGAAAAACCTCTGACAACTTGCCAGACAATCATAGCTTATTCCAACCTTCTGCCCTGAAGGCATATATTTAGGGGATAGCTAACGGTGTTGTTGAATTAGTTGTGTGCGTCTTTACGCACGGTGGGTATACTTGGATTAAGACGTGCGCACGAATTAACCAAAACGTGGTAATGAAATGTATCTTGTTTGCACAAATTAACCAAAACGTGGTAATGAATTAATCAAAACCTGGTAACAAATTAACCAAAACCTGGTAACGAATTGTATTTTGTGCGCACACAATAGCATTTCAAGTGCTCAGTGTAGTAAAACGTGGCCTCAGTATATATTTTTTTTCTCTCTATGGCCACTCCGGGGCTCCGTAGTATGCAGTATGAAACTGATTTATTTTGTAGTATGTTAGGCCAGGCTTAACAGGTGTTGTGCCGTTTTCCCACTCCCCGGCAGAATCCTACTCCCCTTCGCGTGAACGATAGTTCGATCTGCCTCTTAGTTTTACATCTGCGATCTTCCTTCCGACAAAATGAGTGTTTATACACTTTCTACCACTCAAAAAAGACCAGAACATCACAAGAGGAGCAACTTATCACAAAAAGCGATCCTATATTTAAGGTTTTAGGTTTTAAGATGAACACATCGCAATGCGAACATCAGAATTGCAGTAGTGATAGACGACCCATAATGTACGCCATAACATCCAAGATAACAAACTACGAGAGCACACAGAATGCTTAATAGTTCACAAGTAAAACAAAGTAAACAAGTTCTAACATGGGTGGTATTTTTGTTATATAATTTATTTCTTCTAGGTTAAAGAGCCATTTGAGCTGCTCGGAATGGACATTATTGGGAAACTGTCACTTACGGAAAGTGGAAACCAGTACATATGTGTGATGGTGGACTACCTCACAAATTGGCCACAAGCCTATGCCCTTTCCACAAAAACAGCCAAAGAAGTCACTGTGTGCACCAGTTTGAGGCACCAAAAAGAGTCCTCACAGACCAGGGGAAGGAGATCGTAAATGCTGTAAGTTTCATAGTGCATATGTACAGTATAAGCTTGACCATAGTTGTAACATTTTAATTCCGGCTAAGGTCAACAAGTGCTACTGGTATGTTTTATGTCATATCATAAAATTGGTAAAATGTTGTTACACATTGTCTTTAACTGTTTTTCTTGTCCCTTAGTGTCTAAATTGTCTTTACTAATTACAGCTCAACAAACATGTTTGTGAGGTATTGAATATTAGAAGGAGTCTTTGTGCTCCATACCATCCACAAACAAATGGTTTAGTGGAGAGGATGAACGCAGCCATACAGAGGTAAGATCTGTATGTTTAAATTATAACGATATTGACTATGAAGTAATGCTGTTCTAATCTATGTGACTTTTTTATGCTATATCTTAGAAAAGAGAAAAATATGTAAATGACCTTATCTCTAAAGTATGATAATATTGCAAAGGTGAAAATCTAAAAAGACAACATGATTAATCTTTGATGGTATCGTTTCTTCAGAGCATTTTGTAAACTGGTTAGGAACAAATCCAAGGAATTGGATATGCATCTCGATGCTGTGATGTTTGGCCTAAGAACCAAAAGGCAATTCTCACCATATTATATGATGTTTGGAAGAGAGGCACGTTATCCATCACAGATCCCAGAGCAGTACAAGGTTAGTACCGGATTTTAACTACTCTGAAGATTGAATGCTACTCCAAAGATTGAAATACTAATAAATGTATAACCTTTTCAATGAATATCACACTATAAACTTTCATTTTCAGATTGATAGCAGTGTCGAGGAGACTGTGGCCAAAGAAAACCTGACTGACTCTGCCCTAAATGTCAGCGAGATTCTCTTATGTGCTAAGGGGAACATCAGGAATGCACAAGAGAAAATGAAGAGAAGATCTCAGAAAGCTTCTCTTCAGGAATTGAATGTTAGGGACAGGGTGTGGGGGATGAACATTCAAAGCCAGCAACGAAAAGCAGGCAAGCTGGACCCCAATTACCTGGGGCCATACACTGTGACATCACTGGAGGGGAAAAGTGCTGACTTGGTGGATGACAATGGTGTTATCTTTCCAAAAATCAACATCGACCACTTGAGGCAACACCATGCACAGAGTCCTCGCATCCCCAAAAATTTGAAGAGAAACGTCAAGCCATCTGCCACCACTGCAGCAGCATCCACCCCAGCATCCCCTGCCACCACCTCTGCAGTGGCATCCACCCCAGCATCCCCAGCTGCCACCACTGCAGCAGCATCCACCCCAGCATCCCCTGCCACTACCACTGCAGCAGCATTCACCCCAGCATCCCCTACCGCCACCTCTGCAACAGTATCCACCCGAGCATCCCCTGCTGCCACCACTGCAGCAGCATCCACCCCAGCCTTCAATCCAAGCACCCCCATCCACAGACCCAGGAGAAGTCACCATTCCAGCATCAGATGCATGGACATCAACATCTCATGCAACTATAGATAAAGCTAATAGTGTGTTTGGAGATTTGCAGAAGGTGCACCCATACTAGCTTCAATTGTATTATGTACTATATATATATATATATATATATGTAGATTCTGGCAAATCCTTCGGAGGACCTTATGGGATTTACAATCTAATGTTACGGTTTTCTACATGTTAAATATTATGTGGATGCATTCCAGTATATATTATACCTTAATATTGCAGGTTTAGCAGAAGCCTGGCAAGGAAAAGAGGTGTATGTGCTGCTATCAAAAATAGGGCCATACAGAATCTTCTTTGCGGGCATATGAAGAACCGCTCCAAATATGGAGTTTGAAAGTGAGTTAAGACTTTGCTCATAGTTAAGGACTAACTACTTTCTGGTTATTATATATGTTGTTAAAGTATATATTGTTGACATCACTACTTTAGTATCAGTTACAATATCATTTGGTCAGCATTATAGTACTCTGTTTTGCCATTGTAAGTGTTACATTTGACCTACCAATGCAATTGAACAGCCTTTTTCTTCATCTGATTATCTTACTTGTTTTTATTTCTTTCAGGTCATGAATGCCTACATGCACCTACTGGTGCGGGACTTCAATGGGAAGTCAACTGAGAGGACTGTGGCAATTGACACATTTGAGATGTCAAACATTTGGAAAAATAAAAAAACAAAAGTGAAAGTTAGCTTTTCCAGTTCCAATACTGAACTAATTTTCCACTTAGTGTGTCTGTACATACTAATGAACTCCATAAATAATTGCAACTTTTTATTCTTTTAGCTGGATCCACAGATATACAAGTATATCCTTGGGATCATCAACGAGAACCACCACTGGACACTCACTGTAAGTGAAATCCTGCCTCATACATAAAGTCATAATTTACTCTTACAATACTTTTTTATTAATTCACATACCTTATTAAGTATAGTCTACTTGCTGTTAAATTAAGTGGAAGATTCCAGCCTTGCTGTGTGTATGTGTAGGTGAATTGCAGTTTCTTTTAGTAGCGTAAATTTCCACTAATGGAATTTTTATTATAAAAAAGGTTATGATCCCATCTCAAAAGAGGGCTCTCTTCCTTGATCCCCTTGGGGAATCCAGTGGCAAAATAAAAAGTTGCCAAGGGGTAACAAGGTAAGCTGAGACTCAACTCCTTGATGTCCATTGGGATGTTCATCAAGAGTGTATAAAAGCACTCCTCTACAGTTTTCATATATTATAGAGCTTTCATGAGACATAGGGGGATCAATGTGTCAAGATGGGCATGCCTCACAGTCCCACACCCTTGTCAGACTGACAGTACCTCCTGTGGGCCCTTTGTATTGAAAGTAAGTGTTAGGGGATGGGACAACTATGATTTAAATAACATTAACAAATGGTCTATCAGCAACAATTTATCCAAAGCAAGTGTCATTCTTAATGGCAACATAACAGTAATTTGTCACAGTGAGATCGAAATATTAATTGTGTTTTTTTTTCCAGTTTGCTGAATGCATCCTTAAAGAGGAGACAATAGACTTCACAACATCACCAAAAGGTGTAGAGGAAATTCGAAGGGCAATTGCAACTGCTCTTCTTGATAATACTGGTACAGTAACTGTTTCACCCATGAAAATATTTAGTTATAATTCTCCTTTAAAGGCTGTTTTGCAAAGACATTGGAATATAGAGCAACTGTAACAGTTTAATTCAGGTCATTATAAGGAACATGTCAAACACTCAAAAGTTGTCTATTGCCACTTTAAAGTAGATTTCTACAGACCTATGTCAAAAACATGCAACCAAAGTTGTTATAAAGGGAATTTGGTATGCCCTCAAACTTAACCATACTGTAAATAGTCTTTTTTTATTATATAGGACTCAGATGTTCTCCAGTTGAATTGATAGAACTGTAACTTGTCTAGATGCATGTGATATCCAAACATCAACAACTGTAAATGTGCTTTAAGTGTACTAATGTACCCTTTTTTTAATCTGCTTGCACTAAATAATACCATTGCACTACTGTACATTCAAACCGCACATTCTGCACTTTATGTATACTTTCTGTATATACTGTAAATATTCATATACCCTGTATATTTATATTCATTATGTTATTCTACTGCTTATGCACTTCTGGTTAGATGCTATCTGCATTTCGTTGCCTTGTACCTGTGACATGTGCAATGACAATAAAGTTGAATCTAATCTAATCTTATATGAAAGTATAATGTGAGACATGAATGTATTTCAGTACAACCACCTCATC
Source organism: Macquaria ambigua (assembly GCA_008360985.2). Lineage (NCBI taxonomy): Eukaryota > Metazoa > Chordata > Actinopteri > Centrarchiformes > Percichthyidae > Macquaria > Macquaria ambigua. The sequence continues at coordinate 52,308 of VMKM01002562.1, forward strand.
TTTTAATTTCTTGAACAAATATTGAAACCCCTCATTCATCTTTTATAGCTGATAATGGATTGGTACTTCAGCATCTGAAGGAATCTGAAAATCCTGTGTGTCAACAGGAATTGTGAGGCCTCACAAGTGCACTTTCTAGCAGATGACTACAGATGATCATTTGCTAAAGCAGATGTTTGTTATATACCACACAAATAATACAATACCATATTGTTTGAAGTTGCATTACCTTTTGTTCTAAATTAAAGAATGCCACATACGAATTGCAACAACAGTAGTACAATCTTTAGTTAGAAAAAACAGCAATGCAATAGATTCAACACAACATAAGCACTGCTTACTGGGCAAGCAAATAATTTACTGAATCTGATGTAATAGCAAGTTTTTTGAGAGATGTCTGGCTATTAATTGGTTTATTGTCAAGTTGATCAGGTAGTTAACACTGCATAGTTGAGGTGGCAGGAAACGTTACAACTCAATAGAGAAAAAAATGTTTAAACAGGAACAGGAGTGCAACACCAAATTCTTATCTTGTAATGTAAACACCCCAAACGTTATGTGCAGAGTAGTTAATGTTTGTGTTAAAATTAGTATTATAGTGAAGAAAAAAATAGGGAGTGCTGCATTGGGTCTAGCGCAAGAGTCGCATGGTGTATTAATTCTGCCACTTGCCACTGCATCCTGGGCATCGGCCAAAACAGTGACATGACATACAGTAGACTGAACGTGATCGACCGGCATCATGTTGATAGATGAGGTAAGTGAAGTTACACTGTTATTATAGTTTGACTAACGTTATTTTTTTTTAAAAGTCGAATTTATAAAGAGCAATATCGTTATCAGCTTGCTAACTTGCACAATATAGGCCTAGTGACTTTGAACTAATACATTGTTGTTGCATGATACTTTGACTGCATTTATATGACACATCAGCGTTAGCTAACATTAGCTAGCCAGCTTTATCAATCGCCATTTGTCTAGCTTTCACCGAGAGGCTCAGCAGTGTCAGCATAGCTAAATTTGCTGGATGATAACGCTAACGGTTAGTGAACTAGACGTTCATTATTGACGTGATAGCTGAATCGATGCGCTAATGTTTCTGCATAATAAATTAGACTTTTTTTATTGTCAACTAAAGTTACTGTACTGAACGGGTCTGGCAGTGGGTTTAGACAACAATAATACTAAACTATAACGTCAGTTATAAACAGATGATAGGAGTGGGATGACTGTTAGACTGGAGATAATGCACATAAAGTAAAGAACAGACGTTTTTGGCAATATAACCTATGTATTCATCAATCCGTGCATCAGATTGTAGTTTACCTTGCTTTATCATTACAGCTTACCATTGTGTATTTCACTGTTACTGTCTATCAGCATTCTTCAAATGTGGAAGGCATCACAATAAAACTACCCATTTCATACATTTTCATTTTCTTTAATTTCAGGATTCAAGTTCTGAAGATTATGCAGCTCTACTTGAAGAAAGCAGTGACAGTGAGGCTAGAGGGGGAAGTGGGAGGGGGAGAGGCAGAGGTGCAGATGGAGTGCAGGGCAGGGGAGGGGGCAGAGGCCGTGGTAGGGGGAGAGAAAGAGCAGGAGCTGGTTCTGTCACTGAAGAGGACAGAGTCCGGGTTGCTCAGCTGACTGCTACCAGGACAGCAGAGATGCAGGTTGGTCAATCATAGATCTTTGGTAAAACAATATATAAATAAAAAAAAGTACACACCCACTTGACATGTGAATTTAGCCATTCTAAACAGATGTTCTTGCTCAATTTCCAGACAGAATTGCGACAATTGACACAAGTTCTACAATGTCATATGAATTTGTTTTCTTTTTACAAGTTTTTCAATAGGTATTTATATTAAATAAACTATGGTACTATAAATCACACTCTCAGGACTTCTTTCTTGATCCCATTGTTGTCATTGCTCATGTAGCTGAGGTCATGTCTTTTATGGAGAGAGAAAAAAGCAAGAATTAGAACCTACCCAACTGACAAGTCAACCAGTAGGTAAATTCATTACATGGGTATACATCAGCAGAAATGTATAACATATAAGCATGGGTGTCATTTTGGCAGGGGGAATGAATCAGGCTGATATCCAATGAAATGCCAACCCAACCCAACCGGTCGAGGCAGATGACCGCCCACCCAGAGCCTGGTTCTGCTCGAGGTTTCTACCTGTTAACAGGGAGTTTTTCCTTGCCACTGTTGCCTAGTGCTTGCTCATGGTGGGAACTGTTGGGTCTCTGTAAATATAAAGAGTCAGCCTAGCCTCCTGAGAACTGAGGAAAAAAACGTATCTTTCAATTTAACTTTTTTTGTGATTTCCTGCCTCTTTGGAGCTAAAACAACACAATTTAGAATTTTTAAAAAATATTTTTATTTTAGATTTACAGCATGTCCACTGTAGTGGACAACAGAATGGTTTTACTGTAAAAAAAAAAACAGCGACACTTCAAAATCAAAATAGGCTGACAAGAAAACAAGAATGTCAATCCATTTTCTAATGAAACTTTCTAAATAAAACTGAACATTTGGCCTGTATCTTTTGTTAACCTGCTGAACAGAATTTCTGGATTATATCGTACACAAGGCCTGTTTTTCTTTAAAGACTGTCATCACTGTACTGGGAAAAGTATTGAATTTGACTCGAATTTTCACAGGTGTTCAGGTCCTCTCAACAGTCAGAAGGCCTGGGTAGCACAGGTTTTAATCTGTTAGCTCCTTCTCCTGTTCATTGTTCTCCTCCTCCTCTTCCTCTTTCTTTTCTTCATTCATTAAATTCTTAGCTATGGTACTCCAGGAAGCAGTTTCTCTTCTTTGTAATGCAGAGGAACATCTTGCAACTGATGCATCGCATGTATGTTTTGCCCTTGCAACCTTGGTTTCGGCACCTCTCTACATGGTTGCAGTCTACCATCTCTGGCATGTGCCTGGCCCCATATATGATGTTTCTGGTTGTGGAATCCTCTTTTTAAAGGGTGGCTCGTACTCTTCTTCGCTCTCCTCACTGTCGTCTACTCTCTTGTCAGTGTCGTCAGGTTCTAGGTAGTTCAGCAGCTCATTTGCCAGATGCAGTTTGAAGTCCAGGAACTGTTCAGTGTTTTTTGCTGATCGGTTAAGCACTATGCTGTCAGACTTGTACTGGATCCAGGAATTTGTGATGGCAACATCAAAGAAATGAGCAATCACACGCATGGTCCATTTCTTGGTTCTGCTTGCCATGTGATAGAAGCTCAGCATGCGGTCACAGAGGTCCACACCACCCATGTTGTCATTGTACTCCCTAATGACTGCGGGTCTTCTCACCTGGACCTGGACTTTGTCTTTGTTCGACCATCTGGTGTAGACATCTTCAGGATCTTTCCCATGTGTAGTAGAAGCCATCAGCACTGGCTTGTTGTCATACCATTTTGTGATCGCCAACTCAGGACTTCTCCTGACTACCATCACTGACGCTCCCCTCCCTTCTCTTTTCAGTTGTTTGTCATCAGGCAACCGACACAGCTTTGGGACACGGTTTTTTGTTATGGTTCCAGTTGCTGGAAGGCCATTGGCCAGCAATTCATCCATGAGGTTAATTGATGTGAAGTAGCGGTTGAAGTACAGGTGAGTTCCTGTGGGAACAGTTTCAACCAATGCAGGACTGCTGCTGCCCCAGTTCCCATCCTTTGACCAGCAAATGTATCCTTCCTTTGATATACTTTAAAGTCCAGCATCAGACCATCTGGAGAAGCAAGTACAAATACCTTTAAGCCTGGAGGGTATGGCTTGCCTGGAACAAATTGCCTGATGGGACAGCGGCCCGTAAAAGGGATCATTTGCTCATCGATGCAGACTTTTCCTGGTTTCGGGAGGCTAAGGCAGCCTTGCCTTACTCTGTCCAGAAGTGGCCTGACTTTCCAAAGAATGTCTTTCTTCTTTGTTTCCTCTGTTACATCCAGGTCATTGACAATCTTCAGTGAGTTTCTCAACTTGAAGAACCTGTTCCTTGTCATTTTCTGGCTTATTATTGGCACTTTGGTTTTGCTGGCCCAAAACATTTTGATTCTGGGAAAGCCAAGGCAGGCCATGTGGATTGACATGCCAAAGAAGATCCTCATTTCTTCAGCGGTGGTGTTAAGGGAGACGCCCCTCGTCTGTAGCTCTCTCTGGTTTGTGAATGCTGCCAAGTCTTCAAAGACTTTGTCGTCAATGTACTGTAAAAAGTATTGAATAGGACTCCAGTTTCTACGAATGGTGGGGTCCTCTTGACAGTCAGGAGGCCTGGGCAGCACAGGTTTGAATCTATGATGGGGAAAAAAAACACAATCATTGAGGTAATGAACACAGTATCTTATCTATCTATTGATCTATCATACGTGCTGGTCTTGGCCCACAGAGGACGACGGTTTTCCACTTCATCTGTGTCTGTCAGCTCATCTGATGAGCCTCCTGCCTCCTCTTCTGAGCTTTCTCTCTCTTCTCCAGCAGGAGCAACCTCATTCCTAGCATTTTCCTCATCTGACAATTCCAGATCTGAATCTCCCTCAACTATTCGGTACAAAATTCTCTCTGCCTCAGTTCTGCCTCCTACAATAGTGTTAAAATTAAAGAGGTTGAATGAAACATAGTTATAAACAACTATTTATTTATTACATTAATTACTTTACATAGAAAGTACATTCAACGTGTTTATTACTCCACAAGGAAATGTGTTTTGGGGCAGAAATTTGAATGTGAAACAATAAAACTAGCAAGCTAGTTAGTTATTAGCTAACCCCATTAAATCGTTCTCATGTCCATTACAGTTGACATTCATAAAAGGGCTATTATTTTTCCTAACAAAAAGTTTAACTGAACTCTGACCCCAATTTATAATTCCTGACATGTTCATAAACAAGAAAATATATGATTACCATAGGTAAAAAAAACGATATCTTAACAATATTTGACTTACCTTTTCTCTTTTCCTGGTATGTGCGTTTTCCTGCAGTCTCCATTTTGTTCCCCTCATTCCACCCAATCACATGAGATATCATTGGAAATGCCAGGATGTCCTCTATTTAGCACACCAGGAATTAGTAGGGTAGCTCAAATGAGTCAAAAGATATAGACCATAAACAAATGTCCACTACAGAGGACATAAATGAATAGGCTGGGTCTCTAGACCTGCTCTATATGGAAAAAGTGCCCTGAGATAACCTTGTTATGATATGGCGTTATATAACTAAAACTGAGTTGAAATACAGTATTGGAGATAAAATGTATCTTGACATTACAGGACATGATTTGTAGGCCTGACTCCTCTATAAATCATAATCAAACAGTAGGTCCTTGTGATAGATCAGATAGGACGTTATTTTGATAGAGATAACGTTAGCAAGCAAGCTAATCTGGATGAATTAGCTGACATTATCAACTCTTGACAGTATTTAGCTATGTTAGCTAGCTAGCAATTCGTCCGTGTTACATGGATGTATTACAAGGTCTTATACACCCATGCCGCGTTAGCAAATAATCTAAATTCACAATATATTTCACATGCTTTGCAGTAATGTTAGCTTACCTGGTTGTTTGTTGACATTAGCTTGCTCATGGTGGGAACTGTTGGGTCTCTGTAAATATATTGTCGGTCTAGACCTGCTCTATACGTAAAAGTGCCCTGGGATAACTTTATGATATGGCGCTATATAAATAAAACTGAATTGAAAAACTGAATTGAATTAGCAGACTCAATTTCTAAGCTAACGTTAGCTACTGTGAGGAGCTTCTTCTTCTTTTGTTTATTTTGTGGCTGTTGGGGAGCTGAACTCTGACCTATAGCTGAATAGAGGCCAGGCCCTCGGCAGCGTGCATAAGGTCACAAAATCTCCAGTCCTCTACATAGAAATCAGTCCACAGGCTACCGAGAAAGATGGGAAAGGTCTCATTTTTTAAGTTGCGTTACAGTCCGTTCACACACAGGCAATATAAAGTGATTAATACATGTAAAACGTTACATACAGTACCTTTAATATACACTAATGTAGATAATGACACCATAAAAAGCACCCTACAATGTGAGAATGCTCATGAGTCACCCACAACAGTGCCCTTAAAAAAAAAGATAAGTTGTCCGAGCTCATAATGAGTTCCTCAACATCTGACTGGCAAAAGCTACTGGACACAATCCTTCTGGATACTCCTGGTTGAGCACCGCGCCCAAACCATCAAAGCTGGCATCCACGTGCAGTATATAGGGCTTTGTTGGGTCTGCAAAGGCCAGGACAGGAGCATGTGTGAGACAGTGGATTATCTTCTGAAAGGCAGTAGTGCAGGCTGGGGTCCACTGATCTCCAAAAAGCTCCGACTGATACGGATTGTATGTTCCACACCTTTCGCCAGCCCCATATCCCATTTGTTGTTAGCAAGTCTCTCCTTCAAAGCACTAGGGATGGGAGACTCTCCAAAGTTGAATAATATACCACACCCCCCAGGGGAATCTTAAGAGGTCCAGTGCCCGCCCATCTTATTTGTCCAACACTATCATCTATAGACCAAGATGGCGGTTTTTGTTCAATCTGTACAGGTGACTGTGCACACACTCACCATGACTGGGCCGGGCCATTACTCTCTGCTCCGCCTCCAGTCTTGCGCTTATGGTGGAAGCTCCAAACCATTGGTCCCAATAATTACTGGCACCTGCTCTGGACCGTTAGGGTCTGGGCTCACCAGTGCCAGCAAAGTCTTAGGCTCAGGATGAGCTCCATCACTCAAAAATTCAACATTCATGTCTACATACCCTTTATAAGGATAGCTGGCCCCAAAGAGCCAAGTTGGAAATGTCCGTCTTTGCCACATCGATAACAGAAGAAATCATCTCCATCATAGCTGGCTCGGGCTTTCCCCTTGTTACCCGGCCGACTGGGAACATTCATTTTCCCTTTGTTCTCTCTGGAGTCTGTTCTCCATCCAGACTCCTTGGGCGGCCAGTGATCTGTGTATGTCACTGCCATTACACCAAGTTGCTTCTGCATGTCCTCCACTTGTTTCTTTAACACCTGAACCTCACAGTTGGTCCTTGCTTTGGCTTCTTTCTCGGTCTGTATTACTTTGGAAGGTTTACTCAGTTGTGTGGTCTTTAACTGCCCAGCAGTCAGCCCTGCCACCTGGGACTGCAGCACATCAATCTGGGCTCTTAAGTCTCGGGCTTCACATTCTATTGGACTAGCTTCATCCTCCACGCGCACTTGCCTAACTACTGGTTTAACTGGGCCGGGAGCAGTCTTACTGACTGTTGATCTTCTTCCTCTCGAATTTCATTTAACAGTGTCAGGAGGGGGGGGGGTACTCTTCCTCTCTCTCAACCGTAACTGTAGAAGCATTATGTCTAATGCTTCTACAGTTACAGTTCTACAGCTAGGGGCTAGCCCTCCTCTCTGCACTACTTTGGTTAGCATCTGCTCTACCTTTCTCAAAAAGTCAGAGTTTCTTTCACCTGCACCTTGGCGTAGTGCTCTGAACGAAAAGTAGAGCTCCTTCGAGGTCTCAGAGATACCAAAAGCTCTCTCCAGGGCCTCGATATACTCCTCTGGTGTAGCTTCAGGATCATTTGCTCTCACAGCTTGAGCTATTTCTAAAGCAGGCCCCTTTAAACTCTCCACAATCCTCTTCCGTTTTTCCCGGACAGAACAGTCACATTCATCCACCATCAAACGTGCTTGCTCCATCCAGGTGTCCAAGTTCTTCTCTCCAGCAGGTGTGGGAGTTATACCAGAATACGCCCACAGACGTCGGGATACATTACTCTCTTGCGTGGACCTCATTGTCTTGGCCAAGAGATCTCCCACTGCTCGTATAATAGACTCAGCAGAGTTCCCTGGCACCGAGTCAGTGAGTAGTGTCTCTAGTTCAGTTGTCTCTCCTGTAGGAGTGGTTATATACTCTGTTGAGTGACGTAGGTTTCCCCCTTCTTCACCTACGGTGGCGTCTTCTCCCTCTGTTGGTTCATGCAGCTCTGTTGGTTCACCTCCCCCGACAGGGGGCACATCCAGAGGAATGGTTTTTGTGTTCACTCTTTCACTACACTCACACAGCACCGTAAGCGACTGTGAGTGAGGGTTAAACATCCGCCCTCTGACCCTCACTCTTCCCAGGGCTTTAATGGTTTTCAAGGTGTATTCAGTGTGTTCCACTGTGGCATTGGTGGGGACCTGCTTCACTACAATAGCGTGGGCTAGACCTAAACCCTCCCCTTTACACCAATTTCCTAGTAGTGACATGTCTTCTCTTAGTATCCAAAATACTACATCTACAACTTCACTCTAGGCTAATTATTTAACTCACTCAAAACTTCAGAGGTGGTAATAGCAGTTTTGGAACAGGGATCTACTTTTAGTAAGGGATTGCAGGCTAAAAACTCTTTAGTTAATTAGCAGGATCCCAGCGGTGCCTCCATTTAATTCAGTTTATTTTTATTTATATAGCGTCATATCATAACAAAGTTATCTCAGGGCACTTTTTCGTATAGAGCAGGTCTAGACTGACTCTTTATATTTACAGAGACCCAACAGTTCCCACCATGAGCAAGCACTAGGCGAGAGTGGCAAGGAAAAACTCCCTTTTAACAGGTAGAAACCTTGAGCAGAACCAGGCTCTGGGTGGGCAGTCATCTGCCTCCACCGGTTGGGTTGGGTTGGCATTTCATTGGATATCAGCCTGATTCATTCCCCCTGCCAAAATGACACCCATGCTTATATGTTATACATTTCTGCTGATGTATACCCATGTAATGAATTTACCTACTGGTTGACTTGTCAGTTGTGTAGGTTCTAATTCTTGGGGGGTGGGGGGGGGAGCGGGAGAGAGAGAGCAGGAGGAAAGAGAACATACAGCAGCAATGCAGTTCCACATAGAGATGTAAAGTAATAGTTGTGGTAATGGTATTGATGTTAATATTAATAGAAATAATACTAATAGCAATATTATAATAGTAATACTAATAATAAGAACAAAAGCAGTAATATGTAGCGCTTTCCCAGTATCCCCTAACCATGGGATACAGCATCCTGGGTTCTTTAACCTAAGCCACCCCTATACTATCCATGTAAACCCTTCAGGTTTAAACCGTTCTTATTTATTAAACTGACAACGAAGAAAATTAGATGAAATTATTTATTTACCCAAAAAATAAAATAAAATAAATGAAATCACATTCAGTGTTCATTTAGGGCATCACTTATGCTATCCTAGCACAACAAATACACAGTAGCCCTTTTCCTATGAGAACTGGAAAATGACATGACAGGCAAGTACCTTTTATACCTGACTGATGTAAACTTATGACACTTTTACCACACAATATCAAATATCAGTCTTTAACCTGGCAAACAAAAATACCATATAAACTTAAACTGCCATGAAATTTTCAACAGCTATTACCTCTGTTAAAGCTGGGGTAGGCAAAATCTGTGCAACCTAGGCAAAACCTTCCGCCTCTCTCTCTGCTGCCACAAAGCCCCACCCACCAAACCCACAACTTCGACAGGCAGCAGGAGTTCCCCTGTGAAACTGTATCCCTTGTAGGGCTCGCTCTCCACGGTATGAGCCTCACCGAGACCGCGGTCCCTCCCACCGCGACCTGTTTTCTCTGAAATAACCTGTGTTAGGCTAAAGTCTACCGTCACGGGCTAGATTTTCTGAAGCCTGAAAACAGAGACAAGAGGTGGGGCTGAAGTAGAGGTCTGCTCTCAGACCACTTGAATTACAATATGCTGCACGGTTAATATGGCATTTTTGCCCAATGACGCCAAAAGAAAACTGCCTACCCAACCATTAAACCCAACCACTCTAAATAACACAGTTAGCCTGGGTCAACAATAACTGGAATGTACTGCTTTTACTCATTGTGGGCCCACACAGAAAATAAACAAAAGCCGTCAATAAACACAAATAAAACAACCCCCAGTTGCAGGCCTGAGCGCAGCTTGTGTGTGGTAACTTAAAGCGATACTAATGGCGTCTTCGCTCGCCTGAGTAATACAGCCGTGGGTTACTCACTCAAGGCGAAAAGTTCAACAGTAAAGGCAGACGACAGTCCAACCACCATCCCAGCGGCAATGGAGAAAGTCAACGGCTGGTCTCCCTCGACACCAGAGGTGCACCCGTGCTTGTCCGGTCACACAGGGCGCTATCCGGTGCTCTGAGCTAGCTTCAAAGTCCATAAATCCAAAACTATCATGCCGTTACAGAGTATGCTAACTAATAGCTGAACAGTAGATTAGTAACCTCATGGTTGAGATTAGCTTCCAAAAAACACAATACTGTCGACAAAAACTTCAAGCAGTATCATGCACTTCTTACAAAAAAGTCAGGTTGCTATTAAAGTCTTTAAATTTTACACTTGTCTTACTTTTGTAGCTAGTCTTAAGGAAAAACACACATTCAGAACGGTGTCTCTCTCCGTTACTCTGATCTGCTCTGCCTATTAGTCCTACCCCTTAACCAATCATAATTTTGGAAACGTGATGTCTCTCTATACGGACTAATCTGAGGCAGATAAAAAAAAAACTCTAAAAATAAGCAGGATAGTCTGTCACACCTCATGTTGAGGGATGTATGTTTCAAACAAACTATAGAAAAGTTACCATCTTAAAGTGACATAGCCTACTATTGTAGCAACTGTGGGATTTCTACTGCTATGCACATTTTAGCTCTGGGGATTTACCCAGGGTTTACACCAAGATGGAAGAAAACTGCATACATATGGAAAATATATGTTTGGCTAACTGAAAGAAAATAAATCACGACACTGTTGTACATGACTCCAAAGAACTTTCAATTCCTTTAACATGATTATTTCTACTTTACAGTCCTTCAGATTCATCTTGCTTTAAAATACCAGTGCATTGCCCATTTGGGGCGTGGCCGTTCGGAACGCGTAGCCATTAAGAGCGGGCCGATTGCTTGGCTCCCAGTATTGCAGCTTGCAGCGTTGTCAAGGGGCGTGCACTTTGGGAGCACGTGGCCGCTGGGAGCGGGCCAACTGCTTGGTACTCGGAAGTGCTGCTTGCAGTGTTCTCAAAAACTGCTCAACTGATCGACTTCACACTCGACACTGCACTCCATTGGGTCTTCAGCAATACACTAGGTGTGAAGTGTGAAGTCAATTGGATGAATGGTTCTCAAAGAAATGCAAATAACAGTCATACGCACAGACAGACAGACAGTTAGGGTCTGGGCTCGCCAGTGCCAGCAAAGTCTTAGGCTCAGGATGAGCTCCATCACTCAAAAATTCAACATTCATGTCTACATACCCTTTATAAGGATAGCTGGTCTCACTGAGGCCCCAAAGAGCCAAGTTGGAAATGTCCGTCTTCGCCACATCGATAACAGAAGAAATCATCTCCATCATAGCTGGCTCGGGCTTTCCCCTTGTTACTGGGAACATTAATTTTCCCTTTGTTCTCTCTGGAGTCTGTTCTCCATCCAGACTCCTTGGGCAGCCAGTGATCTGTGTATGTCACTGCCATTACACCAAGTTGCTTCTGCATGTCCTCCACTTGTTTCTTTAACACAGCAATACAGCAATACACTAGATATATATATGTGTATGTATGTATGTATGTGTATATATATATATGTATGTATATGTGTATATATATATGTATGTATATGTATATATATATATGTATGTATATATATATATATATGTGTATATATCCAAGAGCACCTCCAAGAGAGGTGCCCCCATTGAGGGGGATGTGGGAAGGGCAAACCAGCTAAACCACTTCTTTAACAGGTTTGATCACCCCAACCCATTCACACCTCTGAACATAGCAGCCCCCACACTCCTACTCCCACAAGCCGTCTCCAGCGAGAGGACGCCACCGTCGCGTGATGAGATACGTGGGCGGCTGCACTCAGCTCCGCACCAGGGCCACAGACCCACCACGCTCTTGACCCTCTGCAGTTTGCTTACCGGGAGAAGACGGGTGTGGAGGATGCTATCATCTTTTTGCTCCATCGATCTCTCTCTCACCTGGACAGAGGCAGTGGTGCTGTGAGGATTACATTTTTGGACTTCTCCAGCGCCTTTAACACCATCCAGCCACTGCTCCTCAGGGACAAACTGACAGAGATGGGAGTAGGATCACACCTGGTGGCATGGATCACAGACTACCTGACTGGCAGACCTCAGTATGTGAGGCGGGGGGACTGTAGGTCCGACACTGTGGCCAGCAGCACCGCAGGGAACTGTGCTCTCTCCGGTCCTGTTCACCCTGTACACGTCTGACTTTCAGTACAAGTCAGAGCTCTGCCATGTACAGAAGTTTGCGGACGACACAGCCATAGTGGGTTGTATCAGGAGTGGACAGGAGGATGAGTACAGAGAACTGATCAAGGACTTCGTCACATGGTGTGACTCGAGCCACCTGCTCCTCAACACCACCAAGACCAGGGAGATGGTGGTGGACTTTAGGAGACCCAGGCCGCACCCAGAGATGGTCATCATCAAATGGGACTGTGTGGAGGTGGTACACACATACAAATACCTGGGAGTGCAGCTGGATGATAAACTGGACTGGACTGCCAACACAGACGCTCTGTGCAGGAAAGGACAGAGCCGCCTGTACTTCCTCAGAAGGCTGGCGTCCTTCAACATCTGCAAGAAGCTGCTACAGATCTTCTACCAGTCTGTGGTAGCGAGCGCCCTCCTGTACGCAGTAGTGTGCTGGGGGGGCAGCCTCAAGAAGAAGGACGCAGTGCGCCTGGACAAACTGGTCAGGAAGGCAGGCTCTGTCGTTGGCTCAGAGCTGGACAGCCTGACATCTGTGGCAGAGCGACGGATGCTGAACAGGCTCCTGTCCATCATAGACAATCCAAATCATCCACTGCACAGTACCATCTCCAGGCAGAGGAGCAGCTTCAGTGACAGACTGTTGTCACTGTCCTGCTCCATGGACAGACTGAGGAGATCGTTCCTCCCCCACGCCATACGGCTCTACAACACCTCTCGGGGGGATCGATAACACAAAACAAGCTCTGGACTCACTACACACTCACACCACGCACCTTGGACGCATGCACTTTATCACACACACACACACATCTACATGTGGACTCAAGTGTGTACAAACCGACTAGCTGTATGTCACACACTGCCATTTTGCACAACTGCACCTTTGAACAAGAACTGTCAGATGCTAATTACTTTTTTAATTTCATATTTTTTAATTTTATATTGTTATTTTATATTGTATTTTTACCTTCTATTTTATTATAGTTTCTTTTTGCATTTTTTACTGTATTTACTTGCATGCCCTTATGTTTCAACCTTTCAAGCTGCTGGAAATGTGAATTTCTCTTGGAGATCAATAAAGTATCTATCTATCTATCTATCTATCTATCTATCTATCTATCTATCTATCTATCTATCTATCTATCTATCTGTCTATCTATCTGTCTATCTATCTATCTATCTATCTATCTATCTATCTATCTATCT
>VMKM01002563.1:0-65762 GCA_008360985.2 Macquaria ambigua
TTTAAAGACCATACTTGTGTCGAGTAATTTCTTTATTTGCAGAAGATTGCAATGACCTTCCCTTTACATGGGCAACTATTTCACTTTCATAATTTCCCCATCAGAAACTTCAAATTGAAATTGATTCACCTTCTAACTTCTGATGATGTCCAGAATGCATTGAAAACACTCAGAGATGTACATTTTTGTGCAATTTTTTTTATCATTGTGACAGTAATGCTGTCAATTTTGAGGAGTATTTTCCTGGGTATTGTTTCTGCAATGGCTTAAAATAACAAAATTGATAACAGATCTGCCAGTGTGTTATACTGTAAGCAAAAGGAGATTCTAGATGAGCTATCAATAGCGTTTTCTAAGCAAACTGTAAAATGTAGGAAGACAATAGAAACAGACATCAAATACAAAGTGCAGACTGGTGGACCAACCAACAGACCAACAGTGCCATCCCTAGAGCCATGCCACTAGCATGGCTAACAACAAGCTCTTTCAAGAATCTTTCATTGCAAATTGGTTAAAGATTAACACTAAGGGTTGATGTAACAATTTAATAACTTGTAAAAATGCAGTCCTCATATGAAATTCTAAACCATCCTAATACCTTAGATAAAAATGATGGGACAATTTTTTTTATAAAGGGTTGGTTCACTCTACCACTTAGATATTACATTACTTTGTGGTGTTTTTATTATAGGCTAAAAAAAAATGAACAACTTCAACATTCCTCAACCATAACAATAGGTCTAATAAACATGATAATTGCATTTCCTACTTCATAAAATATTTGCAAAGCCTTAAACCCACATTGTTTACATCACCTTGTGGTCTTCTTCCTCTGATCTTTTATTGGCAAATTGCTACCTTTTCACAGTGCATTACCACCACTGGCAATATACATTAATGCCCTCTACAGTTGTCCAAAATGTGTGTAACGTCATCCCTGTACTTGTTTGTGTGTTATGGATATATTAAGAAGAACTGGATACCGCATTCAAAGATGGTGCCCCATTCTTTCCCATGAAAGTTCCTCACTGGGCGCATACGCTGATAAAGCCTCTGTCTGCTTCCTCATGGGCCCAGGAAGTTGACTTTCTGTTGACTTCCCGCACACATGAATGGGATAAAATAATTTAATCATAAGGCTGTTCTAGACCTTCCAAATGTTATTGAACAGAATGGATCAAATTCTGATACAAAAAAATTTTCATTTTGTGGTGTTTGTGATGCTCAAAAACATGTATTCACCGTTTTACAGCCGCTCCTTTTCCAATGATTGTGTATGGTAAAAATGCTTTTTGGGCCGATGTGCATCACGTGATGAACGCAGAAGTTGCAGTACCCTGATGCGGCCACTATGCCAAAATCGCTTCACAGCCCACATCTGCACCTGGAGGCTTGGTGTGTGTCCTCGTAAGCATGGTGGTAGAACACATGATACTAACAATACAAGGAGCAGCTCGAAACATTGCCCTACAGTGGTTTCTGTTCATGTTTTTCAGTGGTTGAGTGAATGAAGTATTGATAGACTGGGGGAATAATAGACAGAAGGACTGATCTATTCATTCCATTTGACTGATATCTGATATCCACATTGAATCAATGTAAATTAAAACTCATTTTAAAGATTCTTTCTAACCCAGGACTTATTTACAGTCAAGGTTATAGTATGTAAATTACATCTCCTCATCATTAAAGGACGCCTTTGTACAACAGAGTGTTTCTAGCTTCAGTATATTCCAAACCCTTGCAGTTTAAAACCATCAACATCACACTACCTTTATGGAAATTTAAGCATCCTGTCATATTCTTGGCCAAGGCAGTGCAACCAGTTACAAAAGCAGGGTTCTTAGTCAGCCACCTGTTGCTATGGTTACAAAGACTGACTACCACATAGGTAGTATACTGAGAAATAAATTTCCTCTCGACCAGCATGCATTCTCTTTTTTTGATGCCAGGGACACATCTCTGCTTCAGAAGATGATGAAAAGCAGATCCAAGGTGTGGGAGGTTGTGAGGAAATGTGATGCAGGGTGCCACTGAAGGCCAGGTTAGCCCACCTGAACAACTACAATATGGTTACTACATCAAAGAGACACTCATGTTGAAAGGCTCATGTTCTCTCTCTGTAACTCTGTAGCTTTGTTTTTCTATCGTGCCCATTCACTTGAAAAAGTTCTCTCTTTTCTTCATCCTCAGTCTCTCACTCCTTCTGTCCTTCAACTTGTGACAGAGGAGATGCTTATGATGTCCCACTGCTGAGGTTATTGATGTCACCTGCACTCCTTCCTCTCCTCATCGGAATCTCTCTCTTGTTGTCTCTCTCCCTGTGCCTTGCTCTCTTTTACAGTTGGGCCAACGTTTTCCCTCTCCAAGCAGTGCGATGTTCTTATCTTTAAGTGTTTGTCTCCCTCTGTGTTGACACCTGCATGCTGTCAAGGACAGGCAAAAACGACTGGCAGCTAGTGCTAAGGCACAAAACATGCTTTGATGGCGTGTCATGCAGACTTCAAAACGTTTGGCGGACCTTGTACATCAAAGCCCTCGCAGTTTAAGAAGCGGCAGTAGTGTCATTAGAGACTGTAGTGATACTTCAGATGGTCCAAGTCAGGTACCCGGGAACATCGTAAAAAACTGGTTGTTTACTTTACTTTACCTCTCATTCATTTCTTAACATCTTAATCATCTTCCCACCCTCCTTCCCTTTAACTGTATTTTATCTACCTATATAGCTCTTTATATTCCACATGAAATCCCAGTCAACGTGTTGACTGTTGGTTTGATGTCTGGTACACAGGTGTGTACAGGAGATCACAAGTACTGAATTGTGGCTTAAGAATATGTGTATATAAGTAGTTCTGTGCACGCTAACACATTATTTTGATAAAACTTTTTTGGTTAATTTAAATCATCATTAGGTTTGGTATTAAAACTCCATTGTTTTTCCAAATTTTTAAAGGAATAGTTCAACATTTTGGGAAATAGACTTATTTGCTGTCATGCAGAAAGTTAGATGAGAAGGTTGATACCACTCTCAATGCCTGTAAGTTATGAAGGTATGTAACTAAGTATGGAGCCAGAGCCAGGTGGTAATTAGCTTAGCATAAAGAAAGCAGAAACAGTTTGCTTGGCTCTCTTCAAAGTTCAAAAACATGCCTACTAATACATCTAAAACTCATGGGGAGTTACATGCTCTCACTATTTCTTGGCGAACCACAGCTGGCAGCTGTGACTTCCTGGAGGTCTTGTCATCGCAGGCGAATAGCGCAGGGTTGTGTTGTGGTGTGGGAGTGTCACATACTGACCAGCAATCCCAACTTGAAGAGCGATACAAGCCAAGCGACTGCATGGCAATTAACGTCTTTGTACTCCCTCGTGGCAGGGTTGAACAGCTGATGGACATGTTAGATCCCATTGGTCTTTGTCTGTTCTTCCTGTTTTATTTTGAATGCTGGAGCCTCCCCGTCTGTCTGCACTTCCTTTCTACACAACTCACCTTTACAGTCATCACGCGGTGATCGATTCCATCTTCACAGTTGCTCGGTAAACAACAGAATGCTACAATGCTACATGGTAAACATCAGTGATAAAATCAATCACAAGAAGTTATAATCCAATCTTTGTTCTTGAATGTATGTGCATGTGTGTTTATGCGTGTGAAGAGGGAGGGGGCCGCCCACTGGGAATACTCCAGATGGCCAGTCCACCATTGGCTAATAATAGCTGTCTTTGCTTAATCCCTGTTTTTAAATGCTTATCTATTTGTAGTGGGTGACATCTGTTAAAAAAAAAACTGCGACATACTTGCACTGAGTTGATGAGGGCTTCAGTAATTCACACTGCTGAACTCCATGTTACTGCCACTGAGCACGTACCATGACGTCTTTTAAAAAAACTTCTGAATGCTGTACGCTTAAAATGTATAATGGCTAGTGTTTGAGTCTAACTTTCTTTAATGCAATGCCTTGCAATACTTCAAGGAGTTGTGTATATTGAGTGTGTCATGGCATGATTGAGTGATGGTGCATCATTGAGCAGGTGGACCAGTTTGAGTGAAAAAGCCTGGGGCCAATTTTTCACTCCCAGTCCGTCCTTGAATACAGTAATAACTATTCACACCGGTGAGCTGAGGTAAATTGAGTATGTTTTGTTTCTATAAAGCAAACCATAAAAGTCTTATATTACACCTACTTACATAGATAAATTGAAGTAAATTGAGCAAAACGTGTTTTTTCTATACTACACAAATACAGGCGTGCACTTCAAGAAGGTTGCTGTGGTGAGGGTGTAAAATTTGATGAAATAGCCACTAAATAATGCACTGTAGCAAGCACACACACATACGCATATAGAGTCAAAAGAATTGTTGTCATCAAAATGATACATACACACAAAAACACTGTGCATCTCAGGAGAAATGTTTATTTTCAGAAGCTGTCTCTTTCGTTTCCTCTCGCTCTCCTTCAAAGATCCTTGCCTCACCCAAGCTGAGTGAGTCGGTGCCATGCCACCATGGAGAGTTTGAAAGTTAAAAGACGGTGTTTATTGTTTCTAAAGGAATATGAGAATACACAGACATTTCCTGCCACTGCTGTCTTTTTGAAGTGCAATCTCTGTTTATCTTTCTGCAGGGTTTTAGTTTACATTGGAGAATACTCAAATAGAATGCTATTACACTTTTGTATGAAATAAACATCAAATGCGATACGCTGTGCTCTCATCATAATTGCACTGTGCAAGACCCCTTATCTTTTTTCAAAGACGCTATTAGTGGAAACAAATTGGAAATGATGCATAATAACAACTATAAACAGGGTTTGCACAGGTACACCAATAACACTGTTTCACTGATCATCTAATATTGCAATATTGTGTTACGAAAACAGATTCTTAAACAACCTCATAGTGTTCCCACTGGGAGGCAGAGACTGTCACACATGGTGGGCATCATGCTGTAGCGCTTTTATTCCAAAATGAGATATCCACCATCTGAAAAAAAGTGGCACAGGCTGTTACAGAATGCCGCAAAAGTAAAATTATTTATGGTATTTTTTTTCAAATGATATTAGCTATCATAAGCTCTTACTTGATAAAATAGTAACATTACCAACTGGGTTCTTGGCTTTTTAAAAATACTGATCCCTGAATTTCATTCAATTAAGAAAGAAAAAGAAGAGACCTAATTTTTGACAGCATGCAAACTATTTTTAATTCTGTGTCCAAGAGCCGCCCATGCTCAGAAGGAAGTAAAACACAGGTGAACCTAATAACATTAATTATGGCTGCACTTTAGCGTTAGGGCCCTGGTACTGTACATGCTGGCTCACTGTTATGGCTTAAATTATGTTATTAATTCCACCTGTGCTTTTTTTTCTGACAAATAAGTGACTGCCTTGAAAGATGAACAATATGCAGGTTTCCCAATTACAAACAACTCAGGATGTACCCGCAGGGAGGCAGAAAACACATTTAGAAATAAATCAACTCGCTTGAAACCAGCAAAATTACGTTTTAGAAATTAAATTGTACACATTGCACATGGAACTGAGAAACTGCAGCTAGTAGCAGTGATTAAACAAAAAAGTTAGCTCTTGCAGGTTGTTAGGAAATTCTGAGAAGTGTCCAACTGAAGACCTCACATCGGGGGAACCCAAGTCTGTGGGCCAGTAGTGTCACTAGGCACGAGGCGCGTCTCTTGCATTTTTACCACAAAAGTATAAAAGTGCTGTAACTTGTGTGTAAAAATACACTTTAAGAGAAATAATAATCCAAGAAAAGCCACACAAACAAAACTTGGCAGATATTACTATCTTCAGTCTTTTATGAAGACGTTGGTAACTAACATTAGTATATTAACATTAGCAAGGTGTGGGGGGAAAAAAGAGCAAGCTCCAATTTAATTTTAGCGTTAAGTGATTTTGTGTTTGTCAATGAAGTAACGGTACTGTTACCTTTTTATCCTGAGCGGGAAGGAGTTAAAAAAATACTGGAAAATGGGTAACACTTTACAATACGGTACACAAAATCGTACTAAGGAACGAATGAAGAATCAATTTAGGAATGAACTGCTAGTTATAGATGAATAGATGACAAGGAGTTCCTGAATAACTCTGAATGAAGTCCGCTATAGTAGATAATGATAAGTTACCTATGAACAGACTGTTAGATAATGTCTTAATGAACTAGTATCTAATGATTAGCTCCTGGAATCTGTGAATCCACAGAATGGTAACTAACTTAATTCATCATTCCTGATTAACTCTGAATAAGGTGCTTAATGGCACCTAATCAATAACAAATCATTAATTACCTTCGTATTCGTTGCTATTTTTGTCCCCTCAAGTAAAGTAGTGTATCACCATGAGAAGCCACTAGTAATGCATCATTGCTTAATGATTATCTTTCTTTTGGTTAACATTATTAGTTTTGGTGGCCCCTCAAGTGAACTAGTACTTCACTTTTCCCACCTGACAAATAACTACTGAGGTGTTAATGAATATGCATCATTACTTCATGATTATCTTATTTACCATTTTTGTGCCCTCTTAAGTAAAGTGAACTGTCACCCTTAGCAACTGACAAATACTGAGTTAATTAATCAGTATGTATAATTACAAGTGCTTTCTTAGTTTGGCTACTAATCATTAAGGAAAGAAATGGAAAATGAAAAAAATGAGAACAAAAAAAAAAAAAAGTGCAACAGGAGAAAGATATAAAAGACTGTATAGAACAGCAGAGGAGGGGCCCTGCATCATCATAGCAAAACTACACAACTACAACAACACTAACAATTTGGGAAAAATGGCTGCTCTATACAAGAACATCATTTGTTGAAACATTAATAAGGTTACACATACATTGACAGTTAATACAGTTATTATTACAACTTTAAAAAATATATTAACTGAGTGCACCCTTATTGTAAAAAAAATAAATAAATAAATTTTTTAAAAAACACCTAACAGTTGTATATTTCTAATAATGTTCGCAGTACCCGCTGATACCTTTCCATGGCCTCTTCTGGGGTCAAGACTGAAACAACAAAAGAGCCAGTATGTTATCATGGTTATAATGTTCTCTGACAATTTTGCTGTTGCCTTCAAAATAGTCCACCATGGATTAAGTCTTCAGCCTCTCAAAAACTATTTCAAATGTTTTTAAAACAGGAAACTGACTGCTCCCCAGCCCTATCCTTAACTTTGTATGTAATCAGCTCCAAGTACCTCCTAATCAAAAATCCCAGCATCCACTGCAGAAATGGCTACAGAACCCAGGGTGTAGGTAGTTGGAGTATATGCCACGCATAACTCCTCGTTTTCCATCTTCGACATAACCTGCGTAGGACACCAACAGTGCAGAGATCTAAAATAGACAAACCTGTGAAGGCAGATGCTTGCCAGCTAGTCGCCACATACAGTCAAAGAATTTTACTATACACAGTTGAATAATTTAAATACACCTAATAACTGTGAAAAAGTTACATTTTTGGCTATTGTATTGTTCAAAGAGGAGACTGCTTGTCCATACTGCACTTCGAGGGCAGGGTCTCAGTGAAACATCTATTCTGAAGTATTTTCTGTTAACACCTACTCCAGACCTGTGAGACAAGGGGTGTAACAATTCACATATTCGATCTAAGCCATTCAATATGAGACTCTCTGGCACGTGTGACAAACTGGGGCTGCTAACTATTGTTTGGCGATATGTCAACATTTTCCTATCACCATCCCCCTATCAATTGGCGATTGCCAATATCTTCGCTTGGGGTTAGGGTGGGGTGGGGCTGTGGGAGTTATTTCTCATTTCAGTTCATCACAGCCTGGCATTGGCTATGTGAAATATGTTTAGTGTTCTTAATGCTGCCCAACAAGGCAGAGCCCCACGTTGCCCACAGTGAGACGAAACAATTTTCAACAGTCTTTCCACCATGTAGTTCACAGCCAGTCTGCTGTCATTGCCTGGTATGAGCTTTCAAAATTTCTCCATTGGCTCAACGATTAGCTTCTCCTCTGCCCTCCACTTCACATTTCAGATCAGTTGTGCAAGTGCGACATGCAAAATCCAGTTTAAAAGCAATAAAACAACTCACTCCCTAACCAATTAAGCCTCCTAGGTCAGCAATGTAGTGAAAGAAACATTTCTATCAAATCTTAACTTGAAGCTGCAAGTTTTATGTAATTTTCAAATTGAAGTTCAGAGACAAAGTAGAATCCAAGAAATCCAACAGGAGTACTTGGATTCTACTTGGATTGCCGAAATAAAATGTTTTCTTCATTTCCAATAAAAAGACACTTTAAAAAAAAAATTGGTTTCTATAAGCAACCTGCCAGTGTAGAGTAGAAAGGGAAGGGGCAGTGGGTTTGTTTATTCAACAGAGTTTGTGCTTTTGGCACCATCTGGTGGTCAAAAATCACTTAGTGCAGCTTTAACTTTTAATTTTGTGAATCGTTACACCCTCTAGTGAAAAAGGAGCAGCCTAATAACACTTGAAAGATCCACAAACACTGAAAGCCTAGCGAGCAAAGACCTACATAGACCTTTTCTCAATAATTAGGTGTATGCCAACCTGAACAGCTTTTTACAGAAGCAGCAGCGGGAAATGGAGTACATGGCACCCATGTCGTCACTGTATGATTTTGAATGGATAAACCAGTTCCTGTCCACACTATTAGGTGTGGACAGGAACTGGTTAATCAAATAGTTTGACATGTACCTGTCCCATAACCATTGGCACTGTTTTAAAATGATTACCTTTAAAATTAAGCAAGTTGATTCCATGGATTCTCCCATCTTTTGTACAGGCGTCAGTGAGTTAGTGAAACAAACAAACAAACAAAAAAAGGGATGACAGGAGTGAATACATGAATTTGCTGCACCGTTTGTGTTTTTATCCTCATTTCCTTTTATTTGTTTAGAAATAAGAAATGTATTGAATGTAAGGCAACACAAATGTTTTATTTTGTCCTCCTCCACTGTCTATTGTTTATATCGGACATTAGGGATGGGTCTTGATTTTCATATTTTCAAATTGTCACAAAATTGTAAAAAATCGAATAGTTTATGTGACTATCGTCTTCTCTTAAAATACATAAACAAAACAGAAACATTATTTTCTCTTGTTTTTAGCGAGTTTGGCACGTTCAGGTTGGCTCAGTTCAGAATAATATTTGCTACAGCGCTGTGACATGGGCTAGCCAGTTACGGCTGGATAAACAGGAGAAGTATGCAAAGACTATTACAACTGTCAGAGTTCAAGTTTTCATATTTGGCTGCCCATTCACATCTTTATACAACAACTGCTTCCAACAAAGCAGTGTGACTGGCCAACATGCTTTCCACAGGCGCCAATATCAAAAGTACAACACAGGTGTGCCTCATCTCTTTAGCCTGTACATACCTACATACCTCTCTGTGCTTTCATGTTTTTTTTTCTTTTCCTTCCCTTTCTTTGCTCTTTTCTTCTTCTTTGAATCTTTTTTTGCTCTACTTCCTCTTCTTCTGTTGGTAATCAGAGGATGAAGAGGAAGAGGAGATGGTGGAGGAGGAGGAGGAAGAGTCCTCATCGCTATCACCCACAGGAGGCATTGCTGTGGCCAGGGCCTTAAAGCTCTTGGAATAAGCAAGTGCCAAAGCTGAAACAAACAAGATGATTTGCATGTCATTATTTGTATCACTACAACACAAATATTGGACCAGCATTATGAAGTACACTCTGTTCAGAAGAAAGCATGCATTGGCCCTCATGTATGAAAGTATAATCCTATAATCAAAACTAGAAAATGCGCTCAGTAGAGCACAGACCTCCACCAAGGAGGCAGATCAGGTATTTGCCTTTTTCACCTCGGCGCAGTTTGGTTAACCAACATGATAAGGGGGATTAGACATGGAAGTGCCATAGACTCCAATGCTAAAACTCTGCTATAAAAATACAATTTCAAGAGTAGGATTAATCACAGTGACAGCTGGAAATGATCTCAGTAGCTACAATAAAACATTTCCCATGGCTAAGTTATTTTTTCTTGTCATTGTTTTAGTGCTTTAGAATGAATGAAAGTCAGTCAGCGGAGCAGTCAATGGCCTCCATTCATTGTTTTTATATCATGAAAACCGTGACAATTAAATGCATTTTAAGTCTTTTAAGAAGGGCTTTGAAATTACGAAAGGGTGATCTGTATGTCATTTCATTCAAGACTGCTCTTGAAGTTAGGGATGAGTGACACCATTATCTGTATCTGTATCTGTTCAACTAACTAAATTATTAAAGGTTCACTAAGCAATATTACATGCATTTTTTTGCAGTAAAATGACCCCTCTTTTATATTCTTATTAGACACCACATTTAATGCTACCAACATGGGCCTATGATAGTATAATTAGACAACACAGGCTGTATTTAGACAAATGTAATGCCATATTATATCGGGCATAGCCTTTATAATAGTCAGACAAAACACTGAGAGCTCAGAGCACAGTACATGTATTTGGCCTTTATTTAACATAGTTTCACTTTCTTACAGGGTCATTTGTTTCTCATTAAAAAAAAACTACCGTAAACTAAAGTCAAACCACATCGAATCACATCTGGTCGTTACTTCACACGTCCCTCAAAGCCTGGATGTTCTCGTGTCTCGTGGAGTTTGTAGGTAGTAAAACAGCCTAATACAAGCTTCCTCGACACTCTACTCCCATACCAGTTAAGACATCAGACCATTTAATGCCATGTCACTATCCGACTCCAGTAACATTAGGCTGTGGAAGCTGCCAGGACACTGCATCTTTATATCCCACCGTTAGACCCTTATTAGGCTTTCTTAGAGGGTAATTTGTGACATTAGATGCCTGCAGTGTATACCAAAACTGCAATTATAAGAAACTGACAATACAATTTATTTGTCAGCCACAGAGGATCATGAAATCAGACTCTGCACACCTGTTTGTGAGTTTTCACTATAAAAAATATTAAGTGTAACGTGATGCATTTTCCATACTGTAAAGTCATCAGTCTGCCACCTTCATTTGTCATCACAGAAACGAAATGCACGTCAAACTGATCACCAAAGCAGTGAACACAGAGCCTGACAAACGTTTGCAATATTCATTACAAAACATATAACAGTCAAAATTAAACAGTAACAGTGTTTACTGTCTTACCTTAAAACAGCTTTTTCTTCCTCACCAGTTTCAATGCAAAACTATCCACAACCTTTTTAAAAACCAGGACCCTGACCAGATCACTAGATGCCAATAGCTAATATGCACTCTGAGCTGAAAGGGAGGTTTCATTCTTGGGATACTGAACATTTTCTATTCGTTTTGCAATTCCTGTAGTTTATGTTGCAAAAATACCTCACGTTGATTGCTCTCATTTATTTTGGTTTGTAAAATCATTATATCTGGTAAATAACATCGCTGAATAGGACCTCTTGTTATGGAAAAAATAGAGCAAGTGAGAGGAAAAGTACAGACAAACTTCATGAACATTGAGGTTGACGTACTGCTAAATGAGGTTCAGCCAAACCAAACTTTTTATATGGCACTTTCACAATTGGCTTGTCCAAGAAAAAGAAAAAAACATAGCATGAGGGCAGATGACAAAAGTTACAAACACTGTCACTCATAATAACAACTGTGGAAAAGGTGAAGGAAAAATGGTTCAGCCTGAAAGTGATGACAAAAAAAGATTGCGGCACACAAAAGAGACATCAGTGCCACAGGAGGGGGGCAGAGTGCCACTTCAGTGTCATCTAAAGATGACAGAATAGCAGCAGTCACTGGTGAGACATCCATGAAAGGCATCCGCCAACCACAGAGGAGGCTGGACCACCACAAGTTAGAGAGCAATTAGATTTTATTTGTAACAAAGAAAAAGACTTATAATAATTAAATTTAAAACAATGGTACTTGAACATTAACAGTTTATCATTAGTACCAAGTGATTAAAACTGAATGTTATTAACAGATCCTCTAGATTAGGTTGTGCCAGCTCAGAGATCTGCGGTGCATATCAAGCAAAGGCAAGGCAAGTCAAATTTATTTGTATATCACCTTTCAACAACAAGGCAATTCAAAGTGCTTTACATAAGACATAAAGGCATTAAAGGGAAACTCCGGTATTTTTAAACCTGGGCTCTATTTTTACATATTTTGGGGTCACAATGACTAATACTTTATACAATTAGTTTTGGAATTGGTCCAGTAGATCGCCTCTGCCAGCATCCTTTTTGTTTAACCAGAAACAGAAAGTCTCGCTCTGAAATCTCGTGACAGGTTGAGTTGTTGCAGGAAGATGAAAGGATCTTACTCTTTAACAAAAAGGTCTGTCTCTGCAGGGATCCTTGGAATAACAGTCTGAGCCTGTCAGTGGCAAAAACAAGCACTTTTAGTGGACGTACTTTTCACACGCAATTGCCTGCAAGGATTACATTGCAGCCATTGCAACCCATTCGCAGATGCTTAATGTGGATGTTAAAATTTAGGTCTGACTCCATGACTACACCAAGATTTCTGGCTTGGTTTGTGGTCTTTAATGTTAGTGACTGTCAGCTCATCACTGACTTTTAATTGTTCTTCTTTAAGCAAATCTGATTATTGATTTGTTCAATGCACCTAATCAATACTTGTATGGGACTATAGTCACCTGGTGTTATATAAATCTGTGTGTCGTCTGCATAATAATTGATATTTCGTTGTTTTCCACAATCTGGTCTAGTGGGAGCATGTATATGTTGAACAGAAGAGGCCGTAGAATGGAGCCTTGGGGGACTCCACATGTCATTTCTGTACTCTCAGATGTGTAATTACTGATGGACACAAAGTAGGCCCTGTCCTTCAAATAGGATTCAAACCAGTTTAGTACCGTGCCAGAAAGTCTCACCCTGTTTAAAAATGGGAGGTTTGATATGGGCCTGTAATTAGTGAGTCGTCTAGATTGTTCATTTTTAAGAGTGGCTTAATAACTGCAGTTTTCAGGGCCTGTGGGAAATAGTCTGAGAGTAGATAAGTGTTGGCTATTTCCAGGTTCAAGGTTCAAGGTACATTTATTAGTCATTCTACAACACAGGGCTGCACTATTAAAGTGAAATTTAAGTTGTAGCCCCCCTTCACGCTACACACACATAACACACATACACATATCCAAAATCAGAGTAAAAAAAAAA
The DNA here is from genome assembly GCA_008360985.2 of Macquaria ambigua. Classification (NCBI taxonomy): domain Eukaryota; kingdom Metazoa; phylum Chordata; class Actinopteri; order Centrarchiformes; family Percichthyidae; genus Macquaria; species Macquaria ambigua. The sequence goes on from VMKM01002563.1 coordinate 13,152, forward strand.
CAATATATACAGTTACTTACGTATATACATATATAATACAAAGGTAGTGGTATGGTAATAATAATATAATAACAATATCTTTGATACAATTTGATACAACAATATAAAAAACAATGCCTAACACTAGCACAATTTAATCTACCCATTAGTTTTATCAAATATATCATGTCTTATCATGCTTGTCTGTTAATGGTCTGTGTTAGTTGAGAGGCTTTATATTGTTTGCTATTGCTCAGGTCATGTTGCTAAGCTTTAATTATTGTCTAATGCACTTTTTTGTATACGTGTGTGCTGCTGAGTCAGGAGGTGTGTAAACTTTAAAGTATCTCCAGATAACAATGCATACAGTATATCATAGGTTAATTGAGCTAGAACTGCAGATGGAGCAGCGTGCTACGTATGTTTGTCTGATAAAGAAAAACAGACAAGCACAATGCCATTTATCAGTGATATATGTTGGTTTCAGTCTGTATAGCAAACTAAACACACATCACTCCCCACACCACCCACACCCCCCTTGATGAAGCAATTAAGTAAAACAATGATAAGCGGTGATGAAAAGGCTCTTCCAGCCACTAGGTTTTTGTCTCGAGCCTTTGATGTTGCCAAACTCCAGCCTCATTGTGCAATCCGGCAATGACACCACAAATGAGACGCTATCTCTGCTCAAAGTACAAACACATCCGCACAAACACGCATAACTGCACACTCAAATACAGAGAGACACGTGGTAACAGAAAATACTCGGCACGCACACAACCATGTCCTGGAATGGTAGTCATCTAGATTATTGTGAGACAAAGCGGAGAGAGAGTCACAGGGAATGAAAGCTTGTACATCAAAGCCAGCTTGGTTGATAGTGATCGTAGCTTGTGGCTGCGTGGAAATGTGCAACGAGACACATCACTCCCAGCAGGGCTTCATGATATTGGTCTTTGTGTGTGCATGTGTGAAATTTGTCATCCATCCATCCATCCATCCAGTTTATCATCTTATATCTTATGAAGGACTCTGTCAATGACGTGTGTTTGTGTGTGTGTGTGTGATTCCTCTAATGATTCCCCATGGTGAGCAGGCCTGGGGCAGATGTGATGCACCAGATGTTATCTTTTATTTCTTCTTCCTCCTTTGCATCCCCCTGTTTCCTCCTGACAGACGTACAAATATGCATATTAAACACTTACACACACACATTGGCTATCTTAGCTTTCAGCAAAATGACCAATTATGCAAGTAAGTTTGGTGAAGATTGGACCTTGTGGCTCATTGTGGCATCAAATCCATGCCATTTCCTGCAACTGCATCGATTTGTGGTGGCTAAATGATTGATGGTAGAAATCAATGAGTATGTTTTGTTGCCCAATTTGAATATTTTATTCTAATTATGACCGCATGTTCCCATTTTTTGATCTATGGATTAAATCAGGATGCTTTTGCAAAAAGAAGCCATTAAAATTTTAATCTGATATAAAATCCTATATTTCAGATATTAATGTCACCATGTGCAATTTATTTAGTCTGTAACAGGGAATTTAATGGGGAAAAAATGTTGGTTCTTAAAGGAACAGTTTGACATTTGAGCAAATTTGCTCATTTGCTTTCTTGCTGAAAGTGAGATGAGAAGATTATGTCTGTATGGTAAATATGAAGCTCCAGCAAGCAGCCAGTTAGCTTAGCTTAGCATAAAGACTCGAAACGGGGAAACAGTTAGCCTGGCTTTGTCTCAAGCTGAAAAAGTCTACCTACCAGCACCTCTAAAGCCCACTAATTAACACGTTCTAGCTGGAGTATGGCTATAACAGAGTCACTACTCTTGGCCAAGAAACAGTCTGACACATAACCTCCTGTAAAACCACAATTTTTTGTTTTTACACATTTTTTGTATGGATTAAACAAACAACATATAAAGTGTTAAATTAATGAGCTTGAAGGGTGCTGGTAGGCGGATTCAGTAGCTTCATATTTACTCTACAGACTCACATGAGAGTGATGTTGACCTTCTCATCTAACACTCAGCAAGAAAGCAAATAAGCATATTTCCCAAAAAGTTGAATTCCTCATTCCTTTAAATTGCTGACGGTATAAAACTTGTTATTGTAACACAGTAGTATAAAGAATACTCTTCTATTTTCAGTAATCACACTGCATTTGTTGCGCTGCTGAAAATTCTCTCCCTATGCTACTCATAACATTTCAGCAGACACATATACTTTAAACCATCAGTCAAGATAGAATGACTTTGCCTTTGCTCAGTGTCCCTTCAACTGTTAGTGCAGAAGAGAAGAAAGGTTTTAAAAATGTACAAAACGGAAAAGGAGGCTGTGGGTCTGATGAGTGAACATGTTCTCATCATTAAAAATTGATGTCACATCAAGATGGGAATATCACAGTGAAATGTAAGCTGGGTCAGGATCACCTGCCCAGTGCAGTACACTCCAAAAGCAACCTGTCAAAGCACTTGAACGGAAGAAATGAACACGTTGGTGGTGTTAAAATAATAATTTCTCTTTACGGATAATGGTGATCATGCTTCAAGATCGACCGGTTGTGCAACAGTTACACAAATTATAGGGACTCAAACTGCATGGGGTAACTGCTGCCAATCACCATCTGTCAGACAAATTCTGAGAAAGATACCAGTGAAAAATAAGGGCTAGTATGACTTTTATAAAGTAACATAAAGGTAAAATAATGAGTAATGGGATTACCCTCCACATTGAGTATTAAGTTTGTAATTTTATGTGAATACTTCCCCAACACAGGCCATTGATAGTAATCACAGAAAAAAAAAACAAGGTTTCAGCACTTTGTACTTGGCCCAAAAACGAAGTATAGGGAGGTTTTACCTTGAGAGAAGAGAAAGATTTAGGCACAATAAGGAGTGGAGAGCAGAGGACCAGAGAGAACTAACAAGAGCTTTTAGAGTGAGACCATGGCTGCGGAGGAGGAGGAGGAGAGATGGAAGAAAAAAAATGAAAGGAAACCTGTCCTCCTAAAGGATAAAGCAACCAAGAGGAGGATATACTTTGCTTTCAAAAATATTAAAGGCACTCCCTCCTCTGCTCTTGAATAACACCCAAGGTTCCTGTCAAATCTGGAAGAATAAGTGAAGGAAAAAAAACAGCATTTGGGTTTCTAAGGTGCATATATGTATGTATTGATAAAGACACCTTTTAAATGTGATACAAGAACTACTCTCACCAAACTGGGTGACACATTTACACATGATCAAACCAGTCCCACACACAAGAAAGTCTGTTAATCAAATGTGATTTCTTCATATTAAACAACAGGAGACTAAATCACATTGATTATTATGGAGAGGCAGAGGCAGGTTGGGGGGGTGTTTCTGATTTGTAACCGTGATAACGAGATGGAGTTTTTAAACGTGGAAAATGTACAAAATGTTGCAGAAGTGAGCCCAAGTAACAGATTCGAGGGGGGAATTCAGAGAGAGGGCAACACAGATGAGAAAAACGGTGGTTAAAAGGAAGTGAGAGTAATAGCAAGTTGAGACCTGCAGTCATTGCACTATACGACCACAACCTGTCTTGGAGAATGTGAGATGTACAAAAGAGATCTGTGCACTAAAGCAGGAAAACGTGATCTGGTGCTACAGTAAGCTGAGAAACCCAATACAAAAGAAAACACCTTTTGTATTGGAGGAAGGGTTCGGGGAGACAGTCAAATAGACACAATGTGAAGGATATGCAGAGAAAGACTCGCAATACTTGACTTCCGTTGGGAGAAGCTCATTGGATAGAAGGAGAATGCAAACATAGGGCCAATAAACCTTTAAATGCAACAATTGATCATCAAGGGGTGTGTGTGTGTGTGTGTGTGTGTGTGTGTGTGTGCGGGCGGGAACATGTGAGTGAACAAAAAACAGAGAGGTGAGAGAAAGAGCTGTGAAATTGTGCGAGATGATTTTCACACATCCACATTATTCAGTGTCTTTTTGTAATTTTTGACACTGACATTTTGTGTGTACTCTTGCTATGCTATGTATAGATTCAAATGTGTAAGTGCTTGTGTGTTCTTGCGTGTTTGTGACTAGGGAGACAAAAGCTGAAGGATTGCACCCTTCGGAGGACCTGAAGACCAGGCTGTGCCTCCTCCGCTTCCTCCCTGTGCTTGTTTTAGTTTTTAACTAACTAAGTATTGACACTGGCAATTTTCATCCAGAAAATAAATATGATCAATCCCCAGCTGCCTGCTGTGGCCGAAAACAATGCTGATCAGAGCTGTGAGAATGAAAAGATGCCAAAAAACCTAATAGTATGGTGGCCCTGAAAGTAGAACATCTTCACCAATTAGACAGCACATGCGCAGCATTTAGAAAAGAAACGCTGCAAATTGAGAAAACAACCAAATACAGAAACACGCTGCAAAACAGAAAACACAGCCAAATACAGAAATGGTGCAAATCGTACCGAACGGAAAACAGAAGTTTCCAGGTGACACCAAAAAGTGCCAAACACGCCTGGACACAGCTGAGACACGTTATTTGTTGCCAAAGTTTGTGGCTCATGAAGTTACTGAATCCGATTATCCGTCAGAGGTGTTGGAAAGTGAGCCAACAATGTACGTTTTTTTTCTTTTAACATTCTGATTGCGTGATTCAGATATTATTTCAGAAATATGCTGTTAATCTACTGTTAGCTTTTTGCTGATTACTAGGTTACAATTCAAATCTGAATCATGCAACCAGAATGTTTAAACCAAAAAAAAAAACAAAAAAAAAGTACAACATTGGTTTATTTCTATTAAGTGAGTTAAACTGTTTTTTAACTAATTTCCGTGGTGTTCTGAGTGACGTGCTCCGTTTCTGTATTTGGTTGCATTTTGTCTGTTTGTAGGTGTTTTCTTAAGTTGCAGTGCGCCGACCTCTCAGGACCATAATACAATAGAACTGAGGGGAACTGCAGAGTCTGGTGTTACTTGTCTATTACGACGACGCTGTTCATATTACAGGGATCAGTTTGAGCCATTGTTCATTTAAAAAATATATTAGAGCAGCTTTAATATTAGCCAAAGCTAATGTGAGGCTTTAGCAATCTGAGTTGGCCAAATCAAGTCGGTATCTTCGTCCTCGTAGTCGCGTGCAGGTTTATTGCTGGTGTTTTGTCCCAGCAACACGACTACCAGGACGTATCCCTTCACCGTGGTTCAGCAAGGAATCACTGTAGTTTAACTGTAATTTTGGAAGATTCTGAAGCCTCATATTAACATACAATACTATGTGAGTATTGTATTTTAACAGACTTGAAAAATCCAAACCTATCTTTTAAGGAATCTATTAAGTTCCTCAGTCACAAACACTGCTTAAAATCTGGCTGATATTAGCGTAGAGGAGTAAATTACTAACGGCAGGGTACTAATTGGAAAAAGGAATCTATATGAATATGTTTGTTGCATGTGCATGTACATGCATCACTGGTATCGTCCTGATTTGGCATTGTACTTGTGCATATACGTACCAGGCTCTGTAGGTTCAGGCTGTGTTGTGGCCCGGAGTCCATCTCCAGTTTCACTTTTCCTCTTTTGTGAATTCTTAATGAGAAATTAAGGTTTTGAAAAATGAACCCTGTAATGGAACTTTGACCCACACTGCTGCTTCTGCTTCTTGAAGGAAACTTGTAGTAAATACAGCTTTACTTAATTGCATGGCAAATACTCGCTTTGGTTGAATGCCAATTAGTAGCATCTGTCAGCTTTAAAAAGAGGTCTGGCAATCAGCGCTTTCATATATTCACAACACATGAGACAGAACTGGGCAGATTTCCTTAAATCTGCCACTTAAAGCTACAGGAAACTCAAAATTGTACATTTTTAACTAAATAGGTTTTCTTTGTGTCTAAGGTTTATCAGGATTAATCTTTAGTTTTCTTTTTATTCATCATGGAAAAAATGTTAACATATACTTTTAATTGATAAAATGTACACTGCTCGCTCAGCCTCAAACCCACAGAGCACCTGTGGGATTCAACCAGGGGAGATGTGGCTGTGGCAGTGGGGTGTGGTGCATCTGTCTGGGCTGGCATGCAGCTGTAGCTGGCATGCTGCTGCAGTCGCAGCTGCAGGTAATTGGGTCGTCAGTACTAATGTCTATTTATCTCTCCTGCAGTGAAGCTGGCGTGGCTCCCTGCTGGTGTCTTCACACTGCATTCTCTGGACTGGCAGATAACATCATGGCCCACCATTCGCAGTTAGCCTCAGTATATAATATATACAGGACAGCAACACTCTCCACGTGTTCCAGGGTATACTGTGTGCTGCATACATGTAGCTTTGGATGACCATCTGTCTGTATTTTGACTAGCCTGCCTACTTGCCTTACCCATCTGATCTGCTTGCCTGGTGTGCCAGCCAACTCATGGCCGACTTTGCTGACCATGTAAATACCGCATATATTCTACCTCCTGATGCTGCTTTGGGGTACCACATCTGAGTGATCCAGTGTTACAGATTATAAAGATGACAGAGAACAGAGTATTATTGTTTTCAAAAGGTTTAGTCCAACTGAAATTATATTCCATGTTTTTCTGCTACAGCACACAGAGATCTACATACATGTCCTGTCCTTTTTTGTTTCGATTTGGTTTCATGGTGGTGCATATAGCAGTCAGAATGATATTGCTTTTTCTTACATAGAAAGACAACTTCTTTGCATACAGCCATTCAAATCATTTCATTGTAAACTGCAGTGACAATGACAGCCAATGACTTACCACATAAAGATGAGACTTTAAACCACAATGCTTTCTAGCTAATGTCTCCTTTGCATCTACAAGCATGGACATGTTTTGTGGTACCTTGACTTGTTAAATTAGCTGACGTCCACCAGAAAAAAGCGTACTGCTAACGTCAGTTTGAGCTAGCTTATTGGCTAACCAGCACATTAAACAAACTAAAAACTGTACCGGCAAATGACAACATTGGTCAATTTAGATGCTAAATGTAGCCATTACTCCTCAGTGCCACTCATGGATGTATTATAAGAACTGGATACTGGACTCGTTCCACTTGAATGAAAATTGCTTGCCGAGTGCACAAGCCCAAAACGTTTTCTAGCCTCCGGGTTTACTTCCACGTTGTGTGGCCCACTGCACATACAGTATGCATTAGTGTTTCTCCTGCTGGGAAGTTTTACAAATATAAAACCTTAATGGATTAAACATTTATAATACAAAGAGGTGGTAATTTACCTTGTTGGCAGTTGGAGATGTGCTGTCAACAGTTTTACGTCTCATTTAGGGAAAGTGCTTTTTGAGCCACGTGGGAATTCTTTCGTTGCAATACCGTGAGTGGCCACTGGGACAAGTTGGCAGCGAGGCTGAGTGGCGGCGCCGTATCCAGCTGTCTTAACACATCCATGGTGCCACTGCTAACAGAATGCTGTCTTTCATTGGCTTGTAAGCTACAGCTACAAGCGCAATTTGTCCTCTCAACTCTCAGTCAAACACGTACAATGATCCATCCACTCAGAAGTTTGAAGGCTAAAGTACCACATTTCTGATGTATTTCCAGAAATCTTTTTTTTTTTTTGTCCTTTTGAAGATAAATATCAACAATGATTAGAAAATCACTTTGACGTGATTTATGACTGCAAGAAGGGGTGACTTTTGCCATTTTAGTTTATCAAAGTATCAATTCTCCCCACTTAAATATGTTCTTTTTGTGTCTCTATGGTCACAAAGACATTGTGCGAGTTTGCTTGCAAACTGTGATGTCAGTTTTTCAGTGTTACACATGAATAATTCTACAGTGGACAGATTATGAAAGGTGAACACACAGCAAGTGCTTTGTAAACAAATACATTGAGTTCCATGTTGTTTTGCTCTGTTGAGAAGAGGAGTAGGTAGATCAGTGTGTCCACGTGTCCCAGAAGAGGATAGCTAGAAAGATGTCTTAAAGCTTTTCTCATTAGCTTCAACATTTCCTCCTCACTGACAGGTGTGTGTGTGTGTGTGTGTGAAAGAGAGAGAGAGCTCTCTTCTCCCTCACTGGCAGCTTATTGATTGAGTCTGTGGAGTTGAGGAACAAGATATCAAACAGCAACCAATCTCAGTTTGGATTATGTCATATCTCTCTCTCTCTCTAGCTTTTCCCTCCACTATACCTCTATCCTGGATTCCCTTCAGTCAAGTGGACAGATCCTCAAGGTGGAAAGAAACTCACCACACATCCCTACATATCGAACTCCCCACTGAATCTCTACAAATCATTTTTAGAGGCTGCCAATTATACAGAGGGGCTCTAAACTTGGAAGACTTCAAGGACTTTTAAAAAGCCTATGGTAAATTTAACTTTGGTAAAATGTTGACGGCTCTAGTGAACATACTTCTGTAACATGTCAAAAATAACCAACATCAGAATTGGCTGCTCTATACACTTCAGTAAATAACCTTACCCTTTTGGTTTTTGTATTTGTGACATCTTTGAGGCCTTTTGCATTATATGTGTGGCCTCCTTTTAATCCATTTGCATGTAAAGGAATGGCCCTATCATCCTCTAGGCTGACTGAACTTCATTTGAACTTGTGTGCAACCACATGATAGCCAAGGCACTGCCACCACTGAGCAGTCTGCATGGAAAGACGCGACTGGACAAGCACCAACTCTAATTTGGTGTGAGCATTCCTTTTGGACAAGCACCAACCGTCCAACAGGTGTTCATGAATGAGTTGGTAACAGCAATTTACAACAACCTGACAAGCCACACTGGCAGTCTGCAGTGCCATGCACTAAGGAAAATATTAATGCTAGCAAGGCAAAATGCTCACAATGACTAATACTAAGCGCTAATATGCTGATTTTTGGCAGGTATAATGTTTACCATGTTCATGTTTACCTAACCTGTTTGGTTCGGTTAAAACAAACCCTGGTGCGTTTGCCTGTTTAGTGCGGTTCATTTGGACAGGTGTGAACACAGTAATCGCACTCGGGACCAAAACAACTGCACCGAGACCCTTTACAAGAGGTGGTCTCGGTCCGGTTCCAAATGAACTCTGGAGCAGTTCGTTTGTGGTGGGAACGTGATCTGACCTCGATCCAACCCAACTACACGGTATACTCCAAAAGTTTGAGGTAAACAGCTCCTGTAGCCAGGTGTGCTTTGCATTCTGGGATGCAGCAGATCCCGCAAACAGTTTCTAGTAGTAGCATCTAGCCGGAGAACGAATCAGCAACGTTTCTCTCACAGAAATATGCACTAGTCCAGAACACTGCATTTACTTTGTTCTTCTTCTTTGGTTTTACTGGCGGACTACATACCAGCGTCAGTGGTGCACGCCACCACCTACTGTACCGAAGTATAAAACATCCCCAGACACATCTGACCAATAAGCGGAGTGAACGTTTTCACATGGTTTGCAGTGATGCATTTTGGTTCGCTTGGAATTTTCCTCTGTGTGAAAAGAAACCTGTGAAAAGAAGGGAAAACGCTGGCAACATGATTCGGACAAGAGCAAACCAACTATAAATGTGAAAACGCCCTTAGTTTAATGTGTTAGCATGCTAACATTAACTAACTAATTAGCTCTAAACACAAAGTACAGATGAAGTTGTTACAATCCATCCTGTGGGGAACATGGATGTCTGCAACAGGCCTGTGACCCCTTAAAATGAAGCAATGTTTACTTATGACCCCTCATCAAAGATTGATTTCTCCTTCTCAGATTGTGTCATTAGAAGGATTTTTAGACCCCCCGTGAAGATGAAAGTCAACATCATTTTTGTGTTTCTTATCCCTTTAATCATCTTGTGATCCCACATGCTGTTTGGTCACTGGGCCCCTAGGTTGGGAATCACTGGTAAAAACTACTTCTGTCTCAGTTGTGAGGCAAAATGTAATAGTAAAATGTAATAGTAAAATAAGCCATTTATTCCAACAAAGAGGTATATTTTCAGATTCTCAGGTTCTCCAAAATGTGATCCCAGAGGTCAATTAAATTTTGTGGAATTTTTAATTAGGATTATTATGATTACATAACATTGCATAATACAGCATTTTTAAACTTTTTACAATCTTCTCATGAACTACTTTACTCTTGAATGACAATAGTGAAAAGAAAAATATTAATATATACAGTATATTACAGTTACACAATTGCAGAGTCTCCACATTTAGTGTGAGTGTAGGTGTAGCAAGGCTGTTCATACATTTCAAAGACAGAACAAGCCCATCATGTTGCAGTAGGCCCTTTATATCACTAACAGATAGGTGTAGGAGTATACTGCAAAATGAATGAAAGCAATCTGGCACATGGTTGTCTATCGCTGGGTATATTTTGATGCAGATCTGCATTCAGATTAAAAAGTTTCTAACCATTTTTTGTCATTTAAAAAATGTAGAAGATTGAGCAGCCTTGATGGTGTTTTCTAGTGTTTTTTACAGATTAGTATACTGATATAATATCTGCGCTGGCATTATTAGTGCTATGTGAGTCATGTCACGCATCAGTGTGTCAGACAACACATGCAGTCTGTCATTCTATATAGATATGCTGGATGTATTGACCTCCTGTGACCCCTGTAAAGAAACTTTGTCTACCTGATGAGATTTCTCTGTGTGTGCTTGATAGACAGTATGAATAATACTGGAAGAGTTGGTGAGCACCCTCCTTACATGACATGATGTCAGTTCATGAACAATTCACAATATAAGTAATGCATAACATACTGTTTCCTGCGGGGATTTGTGCTGTAGACAGTGTAGCTGTTTCATGTTGCTTAAAAGTGAGATGTTGAATGAAATGGCATGAAAAGACATGCAGAATATGAAATCACAAGATCCAGATATGTACCAGGATGGATGTGATTTCATTACGTATTCAGTTGTCGTTGGGTACATGGGGGAAAAAAAGCATCTCCCTGTTGCGAGGCCTGTCAACCTGGTTCAGTCATGAGGCAGAGGAGGCTTAAAGGATCTCCTCAGATCTCTGGCTGGATTTCGCTGTGAGAGCATAAAAGATCACGCTTTATATCCATGTCCAGTGACACAAATAAAAAAGTGGGAGTGGAAAAAAAAGGGGGGGGGGGAAGATTGAGAGCGAAACATGTCAAGAATAGGAGGTTAGGGTGGAGGGTAAGGTGAGTCTTGTTAATATTGGTATATCTCTTTCCTTCAAAGGCTAAACCTGCCGGCCTCATCATTACAACACGTCTCTCTCGCTCTTTCGCTCTGACAGGCAAGCAACAAAGATATTTTTATTTAATCAAGATCTCTTTTCTGTTTTCAGCAAAGGAGTTTTTTTTCCTTTTTAATAAGATTTTCCTGAATATTAAAAGGAAAATGAAACTATGTTAATAATATAAGGGAGCTTTCCTCTGCTCATATGTGGCAAGTCCCTGGAGTGGTGCTGGGTGAATGTGTGTGTGTGGATGTGTGGTGTGTGTGCATACTGTAAGCACATGTTTAATAAAGCAATGTCAGTTGTTAACTATTTTTAATGAGTTTTGCACAGAGCTCTTCATCTTCTTAAAATCCTAATTCAGCCTTCACTGTCTATCATACAGAGATACATTACCTGATGGGGACAGTGTGTATGCAGTGCTAATTTTATGCACAACTCACTCGCAGCAGCACCTGCAATTAATGGGAATCAATTATGAGCCTGCACTGAGACGGCAATGGAAGGAACATTTTTAAGTTAATTGCTGTCTCAGTAACAGAAAGTTTCCACTAATCATAAATGGAGCATGGGGTTTTTAACGGTAAATATGCAGTCTGCACTGGCAATGCCAGCTCCAATGGCAAAAGCAAATACAGGTACATGTTAGATTCAAGCCCAAATTAACTGAGGGCTGATTATGGATATGCACCCCTCTTCCAAAATGAGGATAAAACTGGCCATGCATAGGTAATCCTACCTTAATTGGGGTTTGGCAGAAATTTAATATGGCACACATGGTAATGATCTGTGGACTTGATTATGCAGACGGGGTCCAGTCACAGAGCGAACAGGATTTTACAAACAATGTGCATTTGTGATGTGACAGACTGATTGTTGTGGATGCCATAAGCTGTGAGTTGGGCCAAGCACATGACATTTTGACAAAAAGGAGTAGAGTAAATATTACCATTTTGGATTCCGAACAGTGGTAATAGACTCATACATATAAAAATGCCACAAACATCACGTATGCTTTTTTCTAGGGCAGAATCATTCAAGTTGTAGTCTTTAAGATTTTCATGAAATGAAACCCAGTTTTCGCTACTTTTTATGGTCGGCATTTTTCAGCAAGGCAGCTTTATTTATGTAGCACATTACAAACACAGAGGCAATGCTTTACATAGGCAAAGAAAAACATTAGAATGACATTCAAAACGATAAGAATAAAATCAATTACAATACAAGTTGCCAATGCAACAAAGAAAATAAAAATGCATTAGAGAAACCAATCAAGCAAAGGCACTAGCCACTGAATGTATTTACATTCTGTAATACCTTTCCATTTAGCAGTTTTCACTGTTACTGGCGGAGTTCACCATTCCTGTGCTGGATTCAAAATGAGAGATTTCTGTATTTGTGTGTTTGTTCTGGCTTTTCTGACTGGTTTGAAATGGGCAGGGCTCAGCTGTAAAAAGTGATGTCACGTACTTCCGTGCACCAATCAGAGTTTAGCAACATTTGAATCAACATGTGAAGAGTTGGTGGGTTGTTTGCTTATGTTGCCAGCATTGTTGATCAAATCTGATCGAACCACACACACACAGTCCTGATAAAGTGGATTAGCTGAATTTTTGAGTGTAATTAATAACAACTATGAATGGGCTTTTTTCTGAAAATTAAAGTGGGTATATAAGTGAAATATTTAATGTTATAGAAAAATACTTACAATTTAAAACCAAGTTTAGAAGTGTCAAAAAGACATGATTTTGCCTTTGAGTTTAACTTGTCTTTTGAAAACACAACACGACTGTGTGTAATGTCAACAGGTTAAATGTGTGTGTGTGTGTGTGTGTGTGTGTGTGTGTGTGTGTGTGTCAAAGTGTGATTTTCAGCTTCAAAACAAGAAGAAAACAGAAGACAGATGTAAAAATACTCTTGGGTCTACACTCTTGTGCGTATGTGCTGATGGAATGTCAATTACCATTTCACCAGTGCAAAGGTAAAATATCTTCCCCTGTATGTTATGCTATTGCTATACTACCCCCTGGCCTTTGAACATAGGTAGTTAGTAAGTAATTACAGCGGCTGAGGCCAAGTAAATGGAGAATCACATTCACAAATTTGACAGTGTATACACAGCATACCAAAACATACTGCAAATAGAAAAACTCAAGCAAATATACAAACGTTTCAAGTCATACACAACACAGAAGAAGTTTCCGTGGGAGATGGATGAACATGTGATTTGCTGAAGTTGACCAATTGTCAGTGATGTTGGAAAATGAGCTAACAATCTTTTATTTTTTTAACACTCACGCACAATTCCAATATTACGAGAGATATGGGCCTTTTACTAATTACTAGCATGTTCATCAGGGGGGAAAATAAAACTGTGGTTCTGGATTTTGGAGACAATTAGAGTCATTTTAATTCATGGTAAGGTACATATTTTGTCAAAAAAAAAAAATTAAAGATTGTTATGGGTTTTTTTTTCAACAAAATCAGAATCAGAGAAAAAAATAACTTACACGCGTCAGATGCCTGAACATAACCACATGTCAAAATAAGTGAGGGTTGGAGCATAAATCAATGGGTAAATCGAAGCGCTTCTCCTTCACACTCAGCCCCCTCTTCACCACCAATCATACGCTCCTCATCAATAAGACGAGTGGGGGAACAGCGGGCACACCCTCAGAGTTTTATGTAGCTTTAATTTAATCATCACAGGCTCTTCAGAATATAGGAATTGTTAACAGTGGTCATCTGCGGGAGCTACAGAAGAATACGCCTCTGTATGGAATTCCAGAGTAAAAGCATTAATAAACGCCATCAGCCAAATATGGTACTTTGATTAACATGTCAGTCTTGTAACTATTAGTAACTAGTAGCTATTTAATTTGCTGTTCAGACATATGAAAAGTGGAGTATATGTGTCAAGTGCTCTCTCTCTCTCTCTCTCTCTCTCTCTCTCTAGGTAAGATAAACAATATTTATCATATCTTAATATATACTATAATATATTAAACCAATAGTGCTTTAACAAAATAATTTGGATCAAAAGACTATTTGAAATGTGAAAGATGTCGCTTGTGACAAATCCAGAGAGAATTATCACCAACTCTGTAGTTCCCCTCAGCTTTAACCAGCATTTCAGCTTCTTTCAGCTCATTGTTTTGGTTTTACCGTCCACAGCTTTACTGTTTTGGTTCAGTCTCACCGCTCTTATCAGCGTTGTTTCCAACAGAAGCAGCAGCAGGCAGCTGTTTTCCACAAAAAAGCTCTGATTGACCCACTGTACGCCACCTGCCCAGCACCAGTTAGCTGACAGACAAAGTTAGCAAGTAGCTGGTGAACATAGTGAAGCTTCTAGCAGCTAAAGATCCAGATAATTCCATCAGTTGGTGGAAACCAAAACAGAGTGAAAAAGAGTGAGTACTATATCTACATTCATCAGGTGACCAGAAATACAACTCCAAATACATGCTAATGCTGTTTGCTAACACATTGACCATAACAACTTCATAAGGTGACAATATGACAATGTTTGCTGTTCATAATTGAATAGCATTTGTTGTCTTTAGCTATGGCACATGCAGTGTGGTTTTTCTCTTACAGGTACTGGTCTGCAGTACTCAGACAGTATAGGATATTATCTGTTATAAATACTAGTAAAACATGAGTTCCCAGCCCTCCCCAAAAGTACAGTATATATTACTGCCTAGTGCAGTGAATCAAAGCAGGCTGAATCTGGACCCCAGGTGAGACTGGAATGATTAACAGCCTTTTTGAAGGTGGCTCTACTCTTTCCACAGGCAAGTGCATGACTTTTCGCTTTGCAATACAGACTGAAATTGTTAGTATAAAGTGTTACCAGGCTTTGGGAGGCTCTAAATGTAGAAAATTAGATTTTCCAAACATATGAATAGAGGCGAAGCCTGAGCAGTAAGACATCCAACAGTGTACTAACCTTACACATTTTGCTGGTTTGTGAATGCTTAAATCTGAAATAGTTGTCTGTATTAAATTATATATCAAATTTGTAGTGTTTTATACTATTTGTATTTTAATATACATTTCTCTGGTAATATTTGCACGCATGATTAACTCTTTTTAGTCTCTTAAAACTTACAGCTTTCTTTTTTTCGTGAGTCTTATTATCCCTGAGGGAGAGGGGCTGTTTAATGCTAAGTGCCAATTACTAGCACTCCAAGGTTAGCAGGCCAAGCTAGCCCACACTCTGTCTGCACTTTCTTTACAGCAGGAGACAACCCTCCAGCCCTCTGACCAGACACACTCTCTCTGTCTCCCTTCCTGACACTGTCATCCCGCCTTCCTTCCTCTCTTTCTCCCTCTACCATGCTCACATGCTCAACTTTTTTCATGCTTTCAGCTGTTACCTATCATATCTTTCTCTTCTTCAGGTTGATCTCGTTCTCTTTCTCTCTAAATGATGAGGAGTGTTCACTGGAACTCACCGGAGCGTTACTGCAATAGAATATAACCAGGAACTGAGCCAGGTTCCTGCACATGTGCGCATATGTGTCTGTGTGTCAGCCTGGGTCTTTGTTGGTCTTTATGCATGCTGCCAGTGTGTGTGTGCATTCAAGAGGATCTGACGTATTGCAGGAATAGCAACTTTCTCTTCCCCCTGTGTGTGTGATACAGTGATACAGACTGTATGCTTCCCCTCAGCGATCAAATCAAATAGGCCCTCATCTCCCAGTGAAGCTCATTCAAAAGCGACAGCGGTGATTGACAGGTGCCGTGGGCGCCGCATGCACACACAGACGCACAAAACCACAACTCGGATTTATCTGTCACAGCGAGGCAAAACAGCATGGCTGTGAGTTAGATCTCGACTTGGCTTGCATTATGCATTCAAGCATGTGTACACTCATGAGCGCTAAAGAGAGGAAGGGGACCAGCTCTACTTAGAAGGCATGACATCAGTGATTTGCAACAGTGGGATCCAGGTCTTTTCCTGACGAGCGTGGCCTTTGTTTCCTGTTTCTCGCTAGACAGGATATGACCTTGTTCGGGGGAAACTAGGAGCCTCGCCCTCCTGGTAATAAACAATATTGTCACTATGTGGGCATGAATACACACAGACGAGCACACATCTACTCACAGCATTACCAGAAAAAAAAAACCCAACTGAGCCAGTGTGAAAGTGTGTGGGTGTGAAGTGAAACTGAGATTGATAAATGCTCCGTGCCCTGCTGAAAGAACAGTGAGATAATACCTCAGGACCTGCATAACCATCTGTGTGTGTGTGTGTGTGTGTGTGTGTGTGTGTGTTGGAGGGTGGAAGTCTTAACTTTTAACAGTGGACACTGAAAAGAACTTCATTCACCAAGATACATGATGTGTTGTGCACCATGTAAACAAACAAGTACAAGGGAGGTGGAGTGGGAGGGGTGCGCCAGACAGGGGGCTAAGAAAGCAGGGCTTCTTGTGAAAAGCCTGACTTTGGGTAATTCAAAAAGTCGATTTAGGTTTAAACATAAACTTGCAATAACTGATCTTTTCTGGCCACTTGGGGGCAGCGGAAACAACACAACATTGACATATCACCTTTTAAGCTGATATGGCATTTTTTAGCAAACAGTTGCTTATTTACACATCCGGCAGACACAGAGCATGATGAACATTATCATTCATTTGGAGTTGTGTTTCTGGCCACCTAGTGAATGTAAGTCCAATATTCACTCTCCTTTTCAGCTCTCGTTTTGGTCTCCATCAATTTGGGTGCTCAATGCTCCACTTTCTTCACCAGCTAGTCGCTAACTTTGTCTGTCTGTCGTTTGGTGCTGGTCAGGTAATGCGCAGTGGGTTTTTGTAGCTTTGTCACTGCTTTCACTGCTGCGGCTGGAAACTACATTGAGCAGTAAGAGTTAACTAAAACAGTAAAGTTGCAGGTCGTAAAAAACAAAACAATGAGCTGAAAGGTGCCAAAATGCTCTGCAGAACTGCAGAGTCGGGTGATAATTCTCTGTGACCCTCTGATCCTTCTCTCATTACATACCGTCTTTTTACCCATTGTTAATTATAAAATATTGATTAGTGCAGCTAAATTAGCCTCATTATGTAAGCTCTAAGTTGGGTTTGTCAACATAACTGCACATGCACAACTTCAAAACACACTGAAGATATCAAGATAGATAACATCAATTCACAAAGAAGGAGATGACACCTAGAGTTGAAAACTCATCACTTGTTAAGATAAAGTTCATGTGGCATATGAGGGGTTCATTTCATGGCAGTTCTTGCCATCGTAACAGACACAGACTTGAGGTAATCTCAAGTTGTGGATCTGGAGCTTTTCTGTGAGCCCTGTTCTTGGAACAGAAAATCCATGATTTTCCTGAATTTTGGTTAAATACATCTGGTTAACTCACTAATCCTTCCTTCTGGAGTATCGCCCTCACCCCAATCCCCCGCTTTGTCTCGCTTATCTCCTTCCTTTTTCTCTTTCTATCTGCTAATAAAGACACATTTGCGCATTTATGCCAAAACAAACACACACCCACTAACACTGGTGGTGTTTTGTTGTAAGCCAGCTCCTAATGCTGTGTTGTATATCTCTAATGACATAGCTGTGACAATGGAGGGAATAGAGCACTACCATACAGTTAACTCAGCATGTGGTCAAGGAAAACGTGGAATTTGGTACACCATGGGATTTATTACACCAGCTGTGCCAACTTAGTCAATGCAAAAACATATAAATCAGTAAAAAATCGCAACCTGTTGAAACTATTCGAAATCTTGAAGCTTTACTGATATTCAATATTGATTCATAGTAAGAAAATTTGCATTTAAGTTGTTAGAATAGTTTTAAAATGGCTAGCTCCAAGGCTAACTGATCATTTTCATCATAATTTCACATCCCCTCTTGTCTAAATCTTTGTGCTATTTTCATTTACAGCACTGAATCCTCCCCTCAGATCTTTGCTGGATTAGAGAAACTGTCTAGTCTGACTTCCATTTAGTGATTTTCAAATACAGAAAACATGCAAGGAGTATTGAGATGGACATAAAATTTGACTCAATATGCCACTGGTCTGCCTTTTAACTCTCCCACACTGTGTAGCAGAATAACTCAGACTCAGCCTACCTGGGGGAGGCATTTATCTCACAACTAGAGGTTGAGAGAGAGAAAGAACAAATCAGTGTGTGTGTGTGTGTGTGTGTGTGTGTGTGTGTGTGTGTGTGTGAATAAGGTCGAAAGAGAGACTGAAAAAGGTGTGGAAGAAAGGTAATTCTCTTTGCAGTAGGAACAGAAAAACAGAGAATATAAAAGACACAAAGGGACAGCGGCTGAATAAACCAGTGGACTAAAGACGAGTGAGGAAGGAATAAATACAGACACAGAGGCAGTAAAGAAAAAAGAAAAACAGAATACACAGTAAACACATTCTTTCATCACAGACCCCCATCCCACCATGCATTTCAGATCACTGATAAAACAGGATATTTTGAGTTCTGTCAGCTCTGCTAACATTTGTATATTTGGCTGTTTCAAACACTCTCAAAGTGTTAAGGGTTAGTAACACAAATTATGCATATACTATAGATGTGTGATCACAGGTAAAGCCTCCAGCAGGGCTGTAACAAGACTCATTAGGCTTCGGCAACTTGTCTCTGCATCTCCACAATAATGAAGTTTGCATGTAAGTACTCTAGTCAACAAGTGCTGCCTTCATTAGAGGGTACTGGTTCTTCCTGTGATCATATCATGTAATATGTAAGCTTTCTACTGGAGGGTGGCTACACATACCAAAACGTATCAAACGTGGACGGCCCAATAGTGGCAGTGCCGTTTTCAGGAAAGTAACTCATTAACTGACAGGAAGTCCGTATGTTTCTGTACGGTTAATAGGGACACACCCAGCAAGGCGAAGTTGTTGGGCATCACAAATGCAGCCAAATGGGCCACCTGAAGGAGCAGGAACATTATTTCCCAAAAAAATCACTTTCTACTTGTCTTCTTATCCTTGGTCTGCAGCATATAGTTCTCCTATTTGCCAGCCAGTTTGCAGAAGCAAGTACAGAATGGGAAGGTAGATAATTATGAAGTAGGGGAATGCCCTTGGTAGCGAGTGCAGGTCTTCCCCTCCACTTTAGTGAAATCTGCAAAGCTATAAAGAGGAGCATTGATGCAGAGAGGTTCTTACCACGATCCCTTCACACACTCAGAGTCCATCTCAAGGCAATGAAGACCACAGGTGACCCATAACAGACAAGCATAGTTGGAAAGCTCAGCACTGACGCACTCAACAGCAGACTTCACCCGAAAAGTCCTTCCTCAATACCAAGGGGAGTGAGTGGGTCACTCTTTGCAAAGGTATACAGTGATGCTGCAGACGAGTAAGCCATGTAAATGCTCTTCGGTATTGGCAACCTGCATGGAGCCTTCTTTATCCTTCAACAGACTGAGAAGGAAAGGTCTGGGACAGGTGGAGAGTGGCCTCGGCATGCTACGAACAAAGTGTTTGTTGGGTCGTCTAACAGTGTCTGAACCCCCTTTTGTCCTGGAGGAATCAGGAGAACTGCGTCTGACGATAATCCGACAATCATGCACTGAGTTTACGTGCAGACTGCCAGCACAGTGAGAGACCAGACAGACACAACGCAAAAATGTCTCAATTCAGCAAGCAGTCAAATGTTCAGCGATGGAAATTGCCTTATTTAGACTTATAGAGGAATCTTTGTGCTAGTTTCAGTATTAGTTAGACTCTGGATGGAATTATTTTAAATACAAGGACGCATCGCTCTGTGATCTCTCCTTTCATCTTTTGTCGTGCACATGGGTACTTCACCCTGCCTCCGAATGTGGCCGTTTGGAAGAGCTACATTGACACTTTTCCTTTAGATGCAGTTGGACAACATGTTGTATGACCTAGTTCATTTGAAGCATACTGAGATCTTAAGGTAGCTGCTGCTGCAACACATCATCAGTTTGTCATCAATCTCAGCAGCAGTGTGCTCAGTGCCTAAGCATGAGAAGCATAGAAAGTAAGCACCTGTGTCAATGATAAACCTGGAACAGGACCTAGGAAGTCAATGAAGTAATCCGTGACTGGTTTGCCCTAGTGGTTTTTTTTACACATGAAGTTCAGTTTACTTGTCATGAGTACTACTTATCCTGTGGAAACAGTTGTATAATGTCTTCTGTGGCTCTGAAAAAGCTTTCCAAAGTCTGAGAGAAGAACCCTGAAGATGTCAACAGGGTTATCTCAGCTTGGGCTTGAGATTTACATTTTTTAACAGGAAGCCTGAGTTATAAATTGGGCATGTTGGGTTTGAAAGAAGTGGGCATTTAAGAGGCACTGCATTATGGGAAAAGTAGACTTTCTGGAGCTTGACCCATACTAGAGATTAAAAATCGGGATAGCTCAGCCGCTGCTGCTTTGATTTTGACCATTTTTTAAACTGTCTCAACTCTCTTGTGAGTTCCCCGACTTTATGGAGGGGAAATACTAAGTTGCTGGAGTGCTGTTTTCAGCCAATAAACAGTATAGTACTGGTAGCATTGCATAGTCAATCAGCTTGGCTGTAATCGATATTTTCATAATAACAAAGTATCAAATGACAATGTGAAAACAATGTGACAACGAAAGGGGTCACTCGTAGTGATGAACATACAGAGAATTATCAACTGAATCTGCAGCCTCCCTCGGTTTTAGCTGTCCAGCCCTCAACTTTACTGTTGTGGGCTGGACAGCCTCTCAGTGCTCTCATAGTGATGTTTTCAGTTGCTGCAGCTGTAAACACTCTAAAAGCCCACTGTACACACCCTTCTCAGCACCAAACAGCAGCCAGAGCCAGATATTTCCCTCAGGAGTTGGTAGAGGCCGAAAACTGAGCTAAAAGAGAGTGAATTTTGGACTTACGTTCTCCAAATGAATTATAATGTTGCTCTGTGCCAGCTGGATGTGTAAATAAGCAACTGTTTGCTGACAAGTTCTGTATATCAACTTAACAGGTGATGATATGTCACTGTTGCCTTTACAGAGAACCATCACTGAGAACCATCACTGCTCTACGAAGGGTCAACCATGGTGTGTAAACCATTTTTCCACCACTGAATAGTCTATAGAGACACAGAGGCCATAAATGATAGCGACTTCTGACTTTGACAATCCTATTACTGCATCATTGTCAGAGTATGACAAAGCAAAGCAAATATACACAGAAGGGCCGGAGGAGAGGGTGGGTGAGCGAGAGGGAATGGAGGGAAGCAGAGGCTTCCCCTGTCACCATCTGTAGTCTTGTGGAGAGCATAAATCCTGCTATCTGTGTCATGCATACTGTACTGCTGCTGCCACTGCATCAGAGATCATCAGCGCACACACGCACACACATTCACGCACACATACACAGATCATCAGGACACACACACTTCCACACAGACGGACGCGATACACTTAATGTCTTCCACCCCTCTTAGCCCCATCTGTCTACGTCTGTTCCTCTGCTCTTCCCTCTCATGCGCACATAAACACTGTTGTCACTGTGACAGACACAAACAAACATGGAAATACACACCAGCGACTGAACATATCGATGCACGCACACACATACATACAGGCACATACTTTGCCAGCCTTCACAGCATTCAGGCAGACTGCCTTTTTTATCTTGTTTCTAATTTTGTATTGTCCATTTTCCCATCCTTGATCTTTTTTCCTCATTCATCTTATCCATTGTTTAATATTTTCTTACCTCATCATCATAATCAACACTTTTAAGTCTTCTTTCTCTTCCATTTCCATCCTTTCCCTCCATTTGGTCATCCTCCCTCAGTGTCCACCATTCTGCCACATTCAGCTAATACAAACCTTGCTCAGTGCCTACAGGGTAAAGTTGTTTCCTGTTTAACCTGCCTTCTGTTTATTGAAGTGGCATGCATGGAATAATCCCCCCCTTCTTTCACTTTACATCTCTCCCTCCTGTTTTCTTCTCTTTTGTGTTCTGTCTGATTTATTGCTCTCTTCCATTCAGATTGTGTCTTACCTCTGCAATTTCTTTTTATTCCTGACTTCATTTATGCATTTTCTCCTTCACATTCTTTGTATTGTGATCACCCTGTTATGTTTTAAACCCTTTCTCCTCTCTTTCTTTGTGCCTCCCACTCCTATCATGTTTTTCTTTCATCTTTACCGCTCACTTCCCCCTCCTTAAATTGCCCATCTCCCCCTTCCTTCCTGTCCCGTCTTTTAAATCCTTCCCTCCTTTTCTTCTTTTCCTCTCATCCTTTTCTTCTTGTTTACAT
This sequence comes from Macquaria ambigua, assembly GCA_008360985.2. NCBI lineage: Eukaryota > Metazoa > Chordata > Actinopteri > Centrarchiformes > Percichthyidae > Macquaria > Macquaria ambigua. Next base: position 35,546 of record VMKM01002563.1, read on the forward strand.
TCCCTCAATCCCATCCATTCTCCCCTCTCTTCTCCCTCTCTCCCTTTGCAACAGCAGATCAGGGAGATTTACATTCAGCACCACGGATAGCTCCTAACACAGAGAAAAACAAAGAGTTGCAGTGCCACCTGTTGGCCAGCCTTAGCACCGCACATACATGATGGTGGGGGAGGAAAAATGATTGTTTTACTCATAACACAGGACAGATAACTTCCACATGCTCATACATATGTGAATAAGGCAGGAATAAGAGGAATAAGAATGGCAAGCCGGTCACACGCCTGCACCCACAAAAGTCAACTTAGAGAGAACAAGCTTTAACTCTGAATACTACATAGAGGAGATTCTGCTGGGAGATCTATGAGAGAGGTTAAGCTGGCAGGCCTCGGGGTAATGGCAACCATATATTACCCTGTAGTTTCATTCCACTACATGTCGGGGCTCATAGATGCAGTGCAACCGCGAGGCGGTTGAGCCAAAATGGGGATCTCAAGTCTCATTCCGTTCATGGCAGCCAAAGGGAGGAAACAATAGCATCTGCTCTCCTCAGAGACAAGGAATTTAATCACAAGCACAGCCAAGGTAAGATTTGAATGTAAAGTAGCAGAGTGATGGTCTGTCTGTGTGTGTGTATGTGTTTGTGTGTTAGAATGTGTCTATAAAAAGGAATAGAGATGTTTATGTTGGCATTTAAACTAATAGCAGATGTCAACAAGGGAGGTGGATTATACTCATACTTATTGTGTCTAAGTGTTGGAGAAGTGGAGGTGTTTGCTCACAGTCATGACTGAGACCAAAAAGTTCAGCAAGCCACACACACACACACACACACACACATTTGTCTACACAAACACACACAGGGGCACTGATCCACTGTAGGGATTACCGGTGATCCATGACCGGGCTCACACTGGGCTGTGCTGGTTTGTGTCTTTGTCTCAGTGTCCCATCCTTCTGGGATGCCAGTTTGTGTGCACACACAGTATGTGTTACTGTGAAGTTGTTTGTGTTTGTGTGTGTATTTTTGTATCTGTGGAGGGTTTGAGAGAAGAAAGAAGTGGAAGAAGACAGGAAAAAGGAAAGAGGAGGAGGAGGGGGGGAATCAAAGCAGAGCGGTGGCAAAGAGGAAGAAGGGAACGACACAGACAAGAAAATGTGCTATCTTTCTCTCTGTCTCCATCCCTCGCTCACTCGCCCACACACAGTAGTAAGTACAATGATCACAGAAAGGTGATCTCAAAGCCTAGCCAGTCAGAAGACAGTGAGCTGACAGAGAGCCACAAGAAAAACACACACACTGTGACAGAGAGAGCTTTGGGTAACCATTCTCCAGTTTTGTATATTTATAGAAATGAGCAGTTTTTAATGAGAGCGTGGAAATTAATACATGAATACGACACTTGAATGGGCATACATAGGCACAAATGACATATAATTTACAGTACTGATAACCATTTATAAATTATTTTCAACACATTTTGAATGCACTTACCTACCTTAGCAGCTATTTATTTCTAATTGATTTCAGCAGCTGACTTTCAGTTCTAGGATATCTGAGCTTCCCGCCAGTACGCCAGACTAATCAAATCAATCCATGTTTTTAACTGTATTCCCATGCAAGTGAAAATATAACTTTGACAAAAAAAATGTTATGGGTTTACCATCTTGAGTTTTAGGCGTCTGAGTTTCTTATTGTACCAAATGAAAACCAATGGGAGTATGGAAAACATTCAAAAATGGCTGATTTGAATCTTTAAATGTAAGGCTTATCACTACAAAGCCTTCATCAAGGGATTTGAACAAACACTTAACTGAGAGCTACAGTAAATACATGTGCACACCCTCCCACACATGGCCAAGTATGCATGCATAGACAAACATAGATTATTTCAGATTCCAGGGGGCTACACATTTTATCACCCAGAAATACACAGTAAGCAGTTTAGACAGCAGGACAGACACTTGGATCTGCTGTAAGCTACAAGAGTCAAAAGAGGGGGAAGCAAAAGTTCACTTATGTTGAGACACCCTATGGTGAGATGAAGTACATATCATTTCAATTGTAATATGGCAAGAATAAAACAAGGCGACAAAATGCACCAAATGTTTTTTAAACAAATCCGTTTTAATTTCTTCCACTTTATATGCTTAAATAGTAACTTAACACAAAATCCACTTATCTTAGTGAATTGCATGTACAGTCACTTTGTTACACTGTACTGCCAACTGATTCTTGTCCCAGTGTGTAATGTTCATACAAGTGTTCATTCTTCCAGAGTAAAAAAAGAAAGAAAGAAAAAAGGTAGTAAATAAAGAAAATGTCAACCCCCCTGAGTCTTCTGTTTCATTCTCAAAAGAGTCATTCATTACAAAAACGTAGCTCCATTCATTTGAATGCCAACGCAGTAGGCTCCGACAGAACAACGTACCTAGGAGTAGAGTAGTAGAGTGGTAATAGTAGTAGTGGCTACTTTGATTTGATTAGCTGGCCAATCAAATACATGCAAGAGCACATTTCTGGTAGATTACTTTGTAAAGTGAATGCAGTATTTCTACTGTTTACTTCGCAGTCGTCACAACGAAAGATAAAATAGTTGCCACAGTGATAACTTTCCAGAGTTTTAAAATCCTGTCTGGGAGTATTACAAACTGCAGTGTTTTGGCGTCTGATAAGCCTTCAGCCACATTAATATGTTACTCCAACTGGACTTCCAGGATCGTATTTCATTATCTCACCGGTCCCTTAAACCAGCCATTCTCAACCAGTAGGCCGCAGCCCACCAGTTACGTTTGAGTATCACCACACTAATCACGACACATCATCAGGTAGAGACAAACATGTTTTGCCACTGTTAGCTAGCTAACGTTCCCTCGGATGCAGTGACACAAAATGGATTGGTTTTGAAACAAAAAAGTGATGTGGGAGACAACCCTGCGTGTGGTGAGGAAATATGAGCCTGAATACATTCAGTTTGGATTCATAATGGCAGGCAGTGATGCCAAGCTTAAAGCACAGTGTGTTGAATGTGGTGAAAGCCTGTGAGGCGCTAAAACCATCGAAGCTCCAGAGACACTTAAACACAAGGCACCCGGGATGTTATGTTTTTTTTCTCATTTATTTGGGAGGGTAATCCAAGCAATTTTTTTAATAATCAGAAAGTCAGTGTTAAGTTACAAAAGGTTGAGAACCCCTGCCTTAAACAACACGCCCCCACCAATGCGCTGCTGATATTGTGTTTTTCCACCTCAAAGATGGTTGTTCTGCAAAAAATATTGCCATATTATCAAAGAAATGTGAAAAAAATAACATGAGAAAAATTTTCAAAATCATTTTGTGATTAATTATGGCGAGAAATCCCCGGAAAAGAGTGATATATTTCTGAGACATAATCATTTAAAAATCCTTGGAAAGAGTTCAACCCTAATCTAGGTACTTTATACTGTCTCTGCGTTCATCCAGCCACAGAAGTAGTTTGTAGATCTCGTAAATAATCGTTTGGAGTTGTGATTTCAAAAGAGATCGAGAGCATGCAACTGACAGTGATTGGGTCACAGTTACACATGAGTGAATGGCAAACAGTTAGGAATTATCATTGCATTACACATCTGTATTGATTTATAAAGTGGGTGCAGGTGGATTCTTTGAATATGTGAAGGGGAAGAAACTATTTTTTGTGTGTGTTAGTGTATTAGTAGCCATGTTTACTTGTTGTTGTTATTGGAAAAAGTTAAATATCCTATTAAAAATGTGATGTTAAGTTTGATGCAAACTTTATTACTGGTAGGTACAGGAACTCCATTGGTAGAGGCACCCAGTAAATCAGCAGGAGAGAAGAAAAAGTGTCTGAAAATCCATTCAGCCACCTTAAAATACAACTTACACACACAGCTGTGCACAGTGAGACCGACACACTCTCAGGGCAGAGGAACTCGGTGTCGGTCTGTCACAGAGCGCTGACCACAGTGGGGCTCACACACACACATACACTCACGTATACGCACAGCCTGACCACCCATCACTGCCCTCTGATTACCACCAGCTTCCACAGCCACCCTCACTCCTTCTCTCCATCCCTCCTACACACTCCAATGATTCTCCCTTCTTTCTCTGCTCCCCCACATTCATCCACTCCCCACTCTCTCCACTCCTCCCTCCCTCCTCCCCCGCCCAGCATCCACCTTTTGTCACCGCGGCTCATTTCTTTTCACACCGCATTCTTTCCTAACTTTCCTCTCGCACACATTAACATATAAAATGCTTCAACTGCTTTTTAGGCTTAAGTGCTTGGTGACTTAATCAGTCAGATGCATAGTCACTTACCTGCTCGTTCACTCACTTGATTAGTCAGCCGCCCGCTCACTCACTCATTTACCTGCCAGTTACGTTTTTTTAAGTGTTGGTTGCATCGGCCATGCAAATGACTGTTAGCTAAACCCCTCCCTGGAGCATGGTGTCATTTTTTTAGCCTTTGCAAAACCAAAAACACAAGAGCAGAAGTGCAAGGAATGGATTAAACAGTATGTTTGTCTGCTCTAATGTGAGCTGCAAACGTTAGCATGTCTGGCTACCTAGCTTACTACCTACACTACAGTATAAACCGAGCGTTACTTCCAATGCCAAGGAGCACATCATTAACGAACTACATTAGTTTGTGTGGGTAAAGGTTAAAGGCCCGTTCACGACCAGCACATCCATTGTGGAGTGAATTTCTCACCATGTGGAAGCTGGTCTTGTATGCTTTCAGAACGTAGGCTAACGTTAGCAGCTCTGTCCTGCTCTTTATTGGATTTGGGGAAGTGCGTACCTCCCCCAGATTATGTTACCCGAGACAGCGTACATTTGCCAAGCACATCGGTTAGTCCTCAACATTAAAAGTGAAGCAATTGAAAATTTCAAGTATGTAAGCTAAGCAGCCAAACAGTCATTATAAACTGCATATGCGTTGAGCAAAAATTGGAAAGCTGGACAGACATAGTAACAGTAACTAAGGGGATTATTAAAGTTATGGGAAATAGAAAAATAAAATCACCCTCTCCTAGAGGTGGTGACATTATCAGCTCACTGCTCTGCAGAGAGGCATATTGGATTCACACTCATAACACAGTGGAGTCTTTTGGCCTAAATGAAGAACTGTCATGTTTCCTCTAATTATTACACTTGATGGATGCAGTGCTTGTACTTTTTGTACTTTTTATCTTTGTAACTTTAAGATATATCCCCACTCCTGGATCTACTATCTAATAGTTTTGAAATCCTGTTCAACCAGTTATCCATTGACAATTGTACACCTGTTCTAGGTTGACTATATATGTGTTTGCCATATGTCTTTGTCTCTTTTGACTCTGATGAAGACACTAGTGTTGAAACGTTAGTTTGCACAATTACAGGCTGCAAATCAATCAGCGTGCTCTGGTCCCTTTTCCCCTTGGAAGGAACTACGGGGGGTGGGGCTTAGCAAACAGTCAATTGTTGACACAAGTCTACTTTGTCGAAGATCCTGTCACACACACACACACACACACACACTATAATGGTGTGGCTACAGTCATGGTTTTGTGAATACATGAGCATGTGTATTTGTGTGTTTCCATGTGGGTTGTGAGCCATGCCCCATGGTGTGTGTGTGTGTGTGTGTGTGTGTGTGACCTGGTGTGTTCATCGATACATAAACAGAGACACACTCACGCTGAGATGTGAAAGGTTTTGCATCCCTGGTGTTCTCCTCAGGGTGTGTGTGTACGCTTATACACACATGTTTGCGTGTATGTGTGTGTATGCATGCTATTTGTACTTCTTCATTGGCACTTTTCTTCTGTGTACACAACCCTTAATTGCCTAGGAGGGTTCTGACCCAAATTAAAATTCACTTTTAAAACCTCCCACTAATGCACTGTCACTCAGTACATGCACACACACACCTAATATCGAACTAAGATACCCAGATACACTTCTCTCACAAAAACAAAAATGACTGAAACATGTAAAAATATGCACACAGCATCCACCTCCCTCAGTGTGTAATTAATCACCAGGCAGTTATATTACCACCATCTCCACTCTTCTGCTGCACTGCACTGCTTGTCCATCAGTGTAGCATAAACTCAGCGATATTCAGGAGGCTGTTCGACAATTTGGGATCTTACGTTTGTCCTCACTAAATTCCTTGGAGAGAGAGAGGAAGAGAAGCAAAAACAAGGGAAGCAACAGAGGAGCTGAGAGAGGGAGATAGAGAGTGAAGGAGAGGCTGAGTCACTGACTGACATACTAAGTGAATGAATGATCAATAAATGAATCAGTTTTGGGCAGAGAGTAAGCACGTGATTGACAGAGAAACTGGCAGAGAAAATAAACAAGTAAGCACACCATATCACAGTGAATGTGGGGGAGCACAGGCATACCGTGTGAGTGAAATGTGGTTTGTGCATCCGTAAGTCAAGTAATCTATATAAAGCTCATATATGTGAGCGTATATTAACTCTTAACGATAAAATAAAGGTCCATTCATTCAGTCCGTTCATTTTCAATACCCACTTGTCATTTCCAGGGTTGCGACTCATAGAGGAGCTGGAGAACTATCGCAGCATACATTGTGTGAGTGCATAAAATGTATGAATAGCTAAATTTGAAGATACAAGTTCAATGCTGTGTTGAAAAAACTGAATTAAATTCACATGCTGTGATAAAAAAAGTGCCTTTAACCCATCTACGGTTACATGATAATTCTCAATACCATTTTTTTCCCGCTCAGGTATCATAGGTGGGGTTAAGCTTAATCAAGCATGGATTTGTGCATTTATTATGCACACACTGATTGGTGTTTTTTTTTGTTTTTTTTTGCCTATACATTAACACACTTGATAGATAAGCCCACTCAATTTGCTTGTTTTTAGACTGTGAGGAAATCCACACAAGAGCAGGTTAACTGGTAACAGGTAAGCTTCGATGACTCTCACTCTGAGGAGTAATTTATTGTAACATTAAAGTAAAAACCAGTGTTTCCTGTTTCATCTCCCCACACCTTTCCAACGTCAGAATTGGAACTGACAACCTAATTCATGCATCCAGTTCACACCGCAATTTGCCAAGTGTGAAGATGTGAGAAAGCATGCAGGATTTGATCTTTGTTAGACAATAATACTTATTAACAAGCGACACGAGACATGCACGAACAGAATACACATAAAGGCAGAAGACAAAATCCCTCCCTATTCCCACCCAGGGTTACATATACATATGGCTATGGTTGGTTAACTTTTCCACCACTTTAGACCAAATTTCACTATTTCCTGCCTCTGCCCCATGTTGATTGGCTGCTCCTTGTTCTGAATAAATAATATCCAACCATGAAAGTAAACAGTGTCTTTAAGATAATGTAGGGTTCTTCCAGCAAACAGCAAGCAGCTGCTGTCAGACCTGTAAGACACACTCTTTATTGTAACCATGACAACCCAGAAAACATTGCAACGTTGTTTGACATTGTCTGAACACCCCATAGCACAGCACAGCATATACAGCTGAACTAATGAACTGATCCTTGAGTCGATTGGGAGCCACTGCAATTCTTATACATTTGGTTTAATATGATTTGTTTTCCTTGAGCTTGTGAGAAACCATGCTGCTGCATAAATGAGTAATTTTGGATCAGTTACAAACAAGAAATATTTTTAACAAAACAAGCAAACAGAGAATTGCTGCCCTCCACAAGTACTGAAACACATGCTAGTTTCTCTGCAGCAACCTAAGAGATAAAGCACTGCTCTCCAGAAATATTTATTTAGGAGATATAAAGTGGATCTGATAACACTGTCAAAATGAAGTACAGAATTGCAGTTAAGGTTTCGAATGACCTTAATACCTTTCACCTGGTGGTTAAATATTAAGGACAAGTGGCCTTGTGATTTTTACCTGTTTGATTTCAGTTCAGGGATCATCAATTCTGCAGTAGTTCGGTTGGTTTTTTTTGCAATCCACAAATTAATGTCTCCAGTGCAGTTAATGAAGATGTTCATTGGATCCAACTCCTGAGGTGAAAAGGCAAAATAAAATATTACACCTCATTGCTCTTGTGCAGTGAAGCAGTGGATGGTATGGGTGATATGGTATCTGCTTGTCCAGACTTGTCCAGTGCTCTATGAAAAATAAGGGTTATAAGGTCCAAGGACTTACTGTGGTTCTGTTATACTGCTGGATTTACTTTTGTGACAATACCTACCTACTCTACATGCCAGTGGGCCTTATTCTGCATCATTTCCGCTGAAGAGAGTTTTTTGTCCATGTGTTGAGCTCAGTAGTCACATGAAGTGATTTCAGTGTTTTGTCATTAGTGAATTATCACAGTTTATTGAATAATCTGTTGGAGCTGTGGCAGCTGAAAATCAGTAAACTTTTTTAGCTGATGGCAGGGCAGACCTTGTTGATGGAGCTGTGTGGGTGTGACATTTACAGAACTAGGATGTTGGCGATGTCAACAAACAACACGCTAAAAGAATGTCAGATCCTGCCTCACACTCTGAGAGGTGAGAGAAAGCAGCAGATGCAAGGAATATGGGTGGGGGTGTATGAAAAGAATACAAAGAGTGACAGGGTGTGGGGGACAGCGTAAAAGAGACGGGGGACAGCGAGACAAGAAAAGTGATGACAGCTGGTATTCAGACTGGTGTGTTTAACCTGACAGCCTCAAGTATGCGTGTGTCCGTGTGTGTGTGTGTGTGTGTGTGTGTGTGTGTGTGTTTCTGTGCGAGTGCGAGTGTGTGTGCGCAACTGAGCGTACATGCATTTTTCTCATAATTTCCTAATAATTTCCAAGGACATTTCCTGGAAAGACTTGCTAATTACAATGGAAAAGTTAATCAATTCCAGTTAATTACTGGGCACAGTAGGTTAGCTTAATATGCATACATGTGAAATTTGTCTATAGCCAAACATACAATTCAACATTTTTAAACAATAAAGTTTCCAATAATAAACAAACGATAAATGAATACTTACTTGGGTTAAAATGGAGCTTTTCTTGTAAAGAAATCAAGTCTAGTTCAACACAACTAACGCTGTCTCTGTTTTCCCCATAATTAGTACCAAATCTTCCCAAGAAACTTCCTCTAGAAAAATAAACAATTTTGTGAGTTGTATTTATTATTATTTTTTAAATCCCTCTGTTAATCCCTCTAATAATTTTGCGACCCCTCAGATTTATATTGGGACCCTTTTTGGGGTCTCAATCCACAGGTTTCGAACCACAGTTTTATGGTATTTCATCATTTTAATAATATTCTATTGGAAGAGCAGGTTTGCTGCAGGGCTATTGTTTTGAATTGCTTGAGACTGTTCAGCAAGTCATAGACGTGCAGGATAATATTAACATTAATAATGTTACACGTTACTGTCTTAAATAAAATGAAAATTAGATAAAATAAGAGCACCAAATGAAAACAACAATCAGAATATAAAACAGTTTGCAAAATTATATAATACTGCAACAACAAAAAAAAACTCATTAAAACTCATTTTCAAAAGAGAGTAAATAAACACGATAGCTGTGTCTGGCAGCCTTATCTCCTCAGGCAGGGCAATCCAGGATCAACTGGCCTTGCAGCAAAAGCATCTGATCACATTATGTCCTCAGTGTGGACTGTGGAAAAGCCAAGAGGGCTCTGCACAGGGATCGCAGGCTGTACACTGGCTCATAGAGGGTCAAGAGCACTGACACATAGCTACTGTTTTTGCCAGATATAGCAGTGTTTGTGAAGTCATAAAATATTAAGTCAGACAGGTAGGAAAAAACAAACAAGCAGCCATTCTTGGTTGCAGAATTCTTGGCAGCAGAATTCTCAGCCTTTTAATCCAGCTAAACAGTCAAATATAGTGGCCAACTTAATGAGGTCATTGAGCTTTACTGACAGTTACAACTGGCTATAACACATAGCGCTGGAAATAGAGGCAGGGACACTGAAAGATGACCAAGAACAAACATGGACAAACAGAGAACAAAACGGGCTCCAGAACTAAACCTTGTGGCACACCATATTTGACCAGTCAGTGTGATAAAGCTTAATAATCTCAGGCATAATGGGGGCCTAAAAATATATCCACTAAGTACCAATCTAAAGCTTTTCCACAAATGCCAACCCAATGGATTAGAGTGTCAACAAGGATGCCATGGTCAGTAGCTTGAATGCAGCTTTTATGTCAAGCAGCACTGGCATTCATCAGCAGATCATTAGTGACCCTGAGAAGTGTGCTGCTGGCAAAAACCAGACTGTGCAAAAGTGGCTGTTTGGCCTGGTTATAAAAGCTGTAACCTGTCGATTGTCCACTGCAATGACTGAGATCTCAGCCAAGTAACTAAAAAGAAAGCTATTTACCCGGGGATCCTCTCAGAGCATTAGCAAGAAGGTCTGAAATGTCCTGATACAGGCTGTGAACTTTCAAGTGTGTTCAATTATCTTACATTAGGGGAACAAGAAAATGACGAGGGAAAAAATAGGCCGGAGAGATGTAAGCTGATAAACTGATTCCTTTTAGAAACATACATCTAAAATACACTATACTCTCATGAACACAAGATAATTAGGGATTTTAAGCAACTTTCACAACAATCTTACCTGCATCAACCTGGAATTCTCCCCTGGTTGAGCATCAGCAACTGCATTTTTCTTGCCTGATATGTGCTCGACCTAAATGTTATATATTATACTGAGAGATCTTTAAAAGAGAAAAATATAAAGGTGGGTTGATGTATGAAGAACAACATGTATCTCAGTCACATATTTTTTTAATTGACAGAAGTCATAGCTGTCAGCTAATCTAGCCTTTTTCTAAGCTTTTTAATTGGTTCAAGGGTCAAGTATAACACATAGCCTTGGTAACATTTATTATCAATAATGTAGTGCTACAGTGTTTTTCTTTGCCTATGTAAAGCACTTTGAATTGCCTCTGTGTTTGAAATGTGCTATATAAATACAGCTGCCTTGCCTTGCCTAAAAGCAAGTCAAAGTTTGATTTAAAAAGTTAAAAAAAAAAAAAAGAACATAAACATTAGCAGTAATGTACAAGCTAGGTGAGAGCATTGCTGTCAGAGCAGAGATATATTGGAGTGGCACACAAGGTATACTTCATAACATGTTAAAACTGCTTCTAGTGTGGACAAGATAGGCAAGGAAAAAGCTGTTTTAAAATAAAAATGAAAATATAAAGGTGAGTTGAGGTATTGCATTTTGTTTGATTCAAGGGCCAGGCTCATTGATTAGCTTGCTACTGTTGGCCTTGGTAACATTTTCTAGCTATGTGTCAGTACCTGACAGCGAGTCAAAGTTTGGTTTAGCTAATAAAGTAGGGGGCTATCAAATATTTACATGACCAGAAATGTACAAGCTAGATGAGAGCAACATTACTGTCAGAGCGGACATATAGGCTACTGGGGCGGCTGCTTCTAGGGTGGACAAGAGTAGAGCCTGAAACAGCAATTTCTAAAAGTGAAATACATAAAGTTGAGCTGAGGTAAGAAGAACTCAAAGCAAAGTGAAGTTAGAAGAAACCTCAAATAAATGAAAAAAAGCTCAAAAAGTACTGTAGTTGGCTCAGAAACTAATGTTACAAGAGGGAATAAGAGAAAAAGAAACATAAGCTATTCCACTAGCCACTTAGCACTGTGAGATAGACACAAGATTAGAGAGTAGCAACGAGTTGAAATGTCAGGCTTGGTAAGAACGTGCTCAGATTGAGATTCGACACCATCCTTTTAATCACTGAGTCATGCGATGCTGCGTGGAACACTGCCAAGGTGTGTGGGTACGAGTGCGAGTGTGTGCTTGTGTGTATATCATGAACATAGAGAGGTACCTTTAATGCAATCCCACATCCATCTCATCGCCGCTCCAAATTTAAATGAGACATTTTCCCTTCTTGCCTTTTAGCGATGAGGCATATTAATAAGCTGCGAAAAGATGCTGAAAGGTTAGACAATTTTTTTTCATACAGGGGGAGAAATTGTGTGTGTATTGTCTAAAGCTCTAGGAGGCTTTAGATGTGGTGTGTGTGTGGAGGTGAAGGGGGGGGGGGCATCAGCGATTATACCAAGTTGTGTGGAGGTTAATCAAACACTAGTTAGAGGTCCATTTCAGTGGTGACAGTTTCAGCAGATGGCTTCTGTTCTAAGTATTTCTACGTGCTTGAAAACAGTAAGAGAGCACTTGGCGTCCAATCCAGTCACTTCCTCCCTCCCTCTCTTCTTTCTCACACCTACCTCCTCTCTTTTCATTACATTCCTTCTCTTCCTTCCCTCTCCCTTTGTCTCTGTCCCTCTGCTTCTCTCAGTCCTTATCAGAAGGTGACAGAATGGTTTCGCAGCACAGCTCAGAAGGCCAAGAGCGACTCATTCCCTTTTTAGAGAGCGCTTGTCATTCCTTAATCTCCTTTAATTCTCTCATTCCCTCATTTGCAGGTGGTGTTGGAAGGCGGCAGTATTCTCTGATGTTGTTGTCACTTGTACAACGGATCTTTTTATCACCTTGGCTCAGTGTAAGGGTGCCTCACTTGGCAACTTCTCATTCTCAGGTATGATTAAAGCTCCTATGTGAAGTGTGCCGCTCTTTGGTGTTTTTTCTTTTTTTACAATGATGATGAGACTCATGTATGTGCAGATGCATATATGCGTGTGTATTTGTGTGCCTGTTTACATCAATCAAAGGCTAGATGGTCAATCTAGAGGACATTATGTCATGCAGCTCTTCTCCAAACAGGCTATTTAGGGCCAACTCTGATCACTGATGTGATTTTGCTTGGAACTGGCTGTTCCAATACCTACTTTTGATTGGTTCCCATTCTTTACTTCCGCACTTTTTTTGATTATTTTTTGCATTCATCAACCTTCAAAATTTCGAACAGGTCTCCTGCATGATTCTGAATGATCACAGACCAGGTGAAAAGAACAAATAATAAAGCAGTCATTTTTAGATCTTACTCAGATACCTTGTACAACAGCCAATCAGGAGATGAAATCACAGGGGCTGTTGTTATAAATCCATCTGGCTTTCATTTCATTCAACAGTAAGAGCCCAGAATCTGTTCCATCACCAGTCTGCCTGTGGTCATAAAATTGAATAAAACTGTGTGGGAAAAAGAAGTTGCTCAGATCTGACTCAGACACTTACTGTAAGTAAAAATATACTGTGAAAAAAAGACATTTAGAAGCACTTAGAATTCTCTGTGAGCTAGTAGCACGTTATCACAGGCCCCCACTGCTCGCTTGGCACTAGCCTTCCCAAAGATTGTACTAGGTCCTACTGTGGTCAAGAGCGCCATCTAGAGTCCATGTGGGCCAGACAATAACATGAAGTGTCTCAGCCATCTGTGTCCAGGTAGCTATGATGAAATGGACGGTGAAAACACTGTTCAAGAGACCTTTATTTATCTGCCTCACATATTTTTTTCTTGATCATCCATAGACTCATGGTCAATCACTCCTAATTAGAGTACTCCAAAATATCCTGTGGTGGTCGGACATGTGACAAAAATGCTGCCTAACTACAGTGTCATTGAGTGGAATATACATTAATCTACTACATCCCTCAGGTCATCATCATTGTCTTGTCTTTAGAAAAGTGTTTTCCTTTTCTCCCACTTTTCAGACAGTAGTGTAGAACATAATTAGTCAACGCACTAAGCTAGCGGATGTTATCATGTTACTTTAAACAAACAAACGCTCCTCCAATTAGCATTTTATTTTTAGCCACCACTCGCAAGCCAGTAGAGCATGAACTCTCAACATGTCAACATGTTGCCAGGCGAGGTGTGTGCTTGCACGTGGCTACACCTGTCTTACACATGCGTACATATCTGTCCAGCATTCATAGCAGTTCTAAGGCCTTTTTGCCTGTGCAAGCTGAAAGGGTGTCAAAGCAAAAGCAATAGGAATCGTGATTATGCATCTTCCACTTGGAGAGAAAGGTGATATTAGGGAACAAATGACAAGCTGTGAAGAAACGGGGAAGTAGAGGGGAGAGGAGAGAGGCAGTAGAGAGAGAAAAAGGAGTCAGAACACACTGCTAAGTGAAACTCCCATGCAAGAGACTTCTGTGAAGTCTGTGAAGGATGTGCCTCCGCTTCCTCGCTTTTCCATTTATTTAAAAACTGACACATCTGAGAATGATTTTTAAATCATTTATTCCGCATGGCATTATGAATAATTTTCTCTTTCTACATGATTTGATGGAATATTGAATCTAAACACAGTTCTGTGCTTGCCGTCGAGGAGACTTTAATGATGATCATCACTAATATTGATTTTCTCAGTTTGAAAAGTCTTTTTTGAAATCACAGGCGGTCTTTATATAGGGCCGTAGCCCATCCCTTTATTCAGTTAAGACATAACTGTCTAATCTGTACTCCAGGATTTAGATCTATTCTCTTTGACAAGTACACACACACAGCAGGTAGCTAGTTGATGGAGTTAGCAGTGGGTTTGGGTAGAATTTGGTGGGGCGCTGAGATAAAGCTTTGATGTGATCCTCAGGAGATAATATGACTGAGATTCAGCTGGAAAGCCAATGAAAACAAAGACAGACAGAGAGAGAGAGCGAGAGAGAAGAAGAAGCGAAGGCAGAGAGAGAGATTAAATGTATATTGAGACAGATGATGTGAACTTGTAAGTCTTGAGAAGGTGAGGCAGAGGAAGAGATATGACTATGTATGTGGGGAGACCGACCCAGAGTGAGAAAGACACTGTCAGAGAGCTGAACTGTATTTGTTGAGAACGAAAGGGAAACTGACAAAGAGAGACTTAACTCAATGAAGAGGATTTAATCACACTCCCAGCAGTTAACCAATAACATCATCATCCTTTTTCTCGCCCTTTGTCTTGTTCTCTCCATCCAGCTCTGTGGTTTTCCCCTGACACAGACCGTTGATTCCAGGCAGCTTGCCCTCTCTCACAGCGTCCCCCTTAATGGAAAACTAAAGGTGTTCCGGCTCATTCCACGTTCATCTGAGTCTAACGCAATAACTCTCCAAACGGAGCTTGTTATTCCATTATCACCGGTGTGTGTGTGTGTGTGTGTGTGTGTGTGTGTGTGTGCGATTCCCTAAGAAGTCCCAGCAGAGCTTTATATCTGAGAACAGACCCATCAGGTGTCACAGTGTGAAGTTTTCTACCGTCTGAGTCACAAAGGATGAGTCAGTCACGGCAGGAGAGCTGATTGGAAAGACACGTGTCAGACATCAGCTCTCCTGACCGAGTCAGTCTCTCATACACAGACCCTCAGGCAACCCCCTAAGTACACTGAAATAAACTTGAAAGATTACCATCCACTTTAGAGGAATTCTCCCTCCTGCAACGGCGGAATTGGTTAAAAACACTTCACTGATATAGATATGGGCAGAAAGAACATTTAAAATAGAGACGTAAGTGACACATAGGAAGGTACAAGAACATCATTCTTATCCAATCATTTTGTCTCATATTCAGCATATTGCAGTTTCTTTAGAAATGCATGTCAGTAGCTTGTAACAAGACAGAATAGGCAGCAGTATCAAGAAAATAACACTTGATTCTTTCAAATTCTTGTACTAAGTTCTTCTGCATTTGAAAAAAAGAAGTGAAATAATCTCACCTCATTGTCAGATTTGTTTTATTTGTTAACATTTTAAAACTGATTAATAGGTTTTTTTTTTCGCAGCCGAGATACTCTGCAGTGTACCTGCAAAGAGGGACACATAATTGGTAAACAGTGAAACATGAAGCTTAATTGGAAGAAGTAAAGGAGGGTAAAGGCATCTCATTGGGGGCCAATCAAATTCACGAACATTTACGGGGCTGATTGTTAAACAAATACTTCTGAGACTTTTTCTATTTTCCGGGGGGCTTTTGTGTCCTTTTACCTGATAAAAACTGCAAAGTAGAGAGAATCAAGGGAAACAAGTAAGACCAGACATGATATGTATAAGGTTATATAAGCTTCCAGGCCATAATTACACCCAGGACACGGTTTGTTTGTTCAGTCAAATAAGTCCCTGCTACAATTCCTAAGATTATGTGAAAGCATCACCATGAAGCTTATAAATAAATGCAATGTACTGTATGTGCGCTTGTGTTTCTGTAAATAGGACTGTCTGATCTTGTGTCTAATGTTCTCAATTACTTACCTGTTACAGTAATACATGTAACTCCAAATATGCCTTTCATCAGTAATCAGTAACATTCAGCATGAAAGCTGACTTTAAGGACTTTGCACAAACAAGTCAACAAATGTGGATATCATATAATATTTAAATACAGTCAATATATTTCCATTCCACAAACCCTTTTCATTGCTGCCCGGAAATTACAATGTAACTATGTTGTAATGGTAGGGCATGTTTAAAATAAGTGCAAGATGAAATAGTTACAGTGAGACAAAACATGCAGTGTCAAAATAAAGTGGTAACAACTTTGTATTTATGAGGGATTTGTGAATGTATTGTAGTGTGATGATACGGTCATAACAGGGCTAATGGAATAACACTTTTGTAATTATGAGGAATTAAAGAATTAATTATGGGGTACATTAACATACTAAAGTGGGGCAAAGCAAATATTACACAGCAAACATGTGTAATAATAAGGATAATTTACATATTATTTACATATTAAGTTGGCCACCATTATGCATAATGTGCTTTGAATAGGTCACAGTATAGTTAGGGTTGCTAAACCCTCTTATACATAGTAATTGTGAGCTTAGTACGCAATTTCCTGTTTGAGGGCTGTGAATGAAATGATGCCTGTATCTAAGCAGTGCTTTCTCCATCTGATAATTCAAACATATGGTAAAGGACATATAACATTTATGTGAAGAATACATGTATAAAATCTATGATACAATCTAAACTGTATTATTTTTTATAAACCTGTATGTTTATTGCTTTTACACCATACTTAACCTGCACATTGTGCAATTCAGTTTAACATTAAATAATACTCCTGGAAGCACACACCAGCAACACAGCTGGAAACTGCTGCCTCAGCATCTTCTGTAGTTAGTTATCGGTAAGAGACAAGCTTCAGAGTCTTAGTTAGGGGTAGAAAGGGTTTGGATTTAGCTGGGCATCAGCACTCTGTCATTTTATGTGTTACCTTCTTCAGGTCTGAGCCTGTACATTTACCAGCCCATGCCCACATTTCAGGAGTTGACAATTTTCACTTCAAATCCTTTGACAATCCTTTTCATTTTTTGCTGCTGTAATGATGCTAGAAACAAAGAGGCCATAAATAATAGGCTATATTTAATGACTATACTGGGTCAGACAAACTCCTGCAGATACAAAAACACAAGTTTCTTTCACTAACCAACATGACTGCCCCCTACCCAGAATCCAACATTCTGACAGAGCAAGAAAACCATATCATCATCAGTTGTACCCTACCGAGACTGAAATCACATGGCACCAAGAACCAGCCAATGGGAGAAGGCCAGCTGATATCAGGCTTGAGGTATATTTGGGTTTGGTGTTGTGTTACTCTTCTAAGAAACATGCACAATCTCTACTCACTTTACTGAAGTTATTATTACTGAAGTGTTTAGAATAACTTGCAAATAACTTATAAATATGTACAAAGTGTTAATATACATCCATGTCTGATATTTCTGCATTACTCTTTAAAAACTTGAATTGGCATTATTATCACATTGCTTAATGATTTTTCAACATATACATAAGACTTACCAAAATATACCTAGATCTAACACACCTCATATCATATGAATAGTGCCACATGCATATCTGTGCATGCAGGTGCACACATTAGCAAATTGGACACTTATTCAGGATGTATTTCAGTAAATCATGCACATACATGGACATACTGTATATCCCATATATCCCTCACGGCTAAGGTTTATGTGCACCTGTGCAATTTCAGGTCAGTTTCAGATCGGTACTTGATATTGAAATTGATTCACAGTTCTGTGCTCAGTGTTAAAATTGGGAATGACTGCAGGAAACAAGAGGGTTACACACCCGTTACTATAGCGTGGCAAATCCAAAGAACATTAGCTTTGGTGCTCAGTTCAAATTCAGTCCAGTTCAATTATTTATTGTCCCTCATGAGACACTTTCCACTTTCCACTCATTTCCTCTATAAATTAGTCAATCCAATGAGCCTGTAGTATTACATATTTGCTGTTTGTGCTGTTTCTTAAAAACAGAACTGTACATTTACGTGTATCCCCTTATTGAAAAATAATCACGGCAATATATATGTTACCCTTTTGTTCCCAAACTTCCTGTTTTGTTGCTCTGTTAATATGTCTCATAATTACTTTATAAGTGCATCATAATTGCAGAATAATCACACTGTAATTTGCCGACTGGGACCTTAAAACATTCAAAACCTTCAACAAACAATCCTAATAACCAGCATTTTCAAAACATCGTATTGCTTTTGGTTTTTCTTTTTTCTTCAGTTCAAGACAGCTTTTGCACACAAAATGTGATTTTTTTTTTTGGCATGGTTGGTGGATTCAAGGCCAAAGTATGAGCCCGAGGTGAATTTGACGCTGTAAAAGGTTTTTTTGTTCACAATAGTCCATAGTGTAAATGCTGGAATAAAGTCTTGATTTCTCCAATTCAGTATTAATATGCGTTTGGAGTGTTTGGGGTGAAACAATCCCTTTACCAGCCAGCCAAAACACATTGAATTATCTCCTCTTGCAAGGGAGAGTTTATATAATATTCCCACTGCTTGGTACAGTTGAATTTATGGACTAAGAGAAACTGTGTTCCTCTGTGTTCCGTGCCGCTTTTCTTCTGTCCTCTTCCACAAGCAGAGTCTGTTCATCTGGAGGAAGATGAAAGGATGACTTTTGCTCATTGATATAAATAAATGGAGAGAGAGAGAGGGATGAGGCGAGGCCGTGTAGGAGGGAAGATATCCTTGGGGCAAATGAAGGAGTAGGAGAGAGGGATGAGCCGACCACAGGGAGGAGAGGAGGTGGAGGGTGAGGGTGAGAGGGAGGTGGAGAATGGAGAGTGGAGATGTGCGCAGAGAGGAGAGAGAAGA
Organism: Macquaria ambigua; assembly: GCA_008360985.2. Taxonomy (NCBI): domain Eukaryota; kingdom Metazoa; phylum Chordata; class Actinopteri; order Centrarchiformes; family Percichthyidae; genus Macquaria; species Macquaria ambigua. The sequence continues at coordinate 54,580 of VMKM01002563.1, forward strand.
AAGAAAGAGAGGAGCAGAGGGAGACAACAGGGAGGAGGAAAAAGACAAAGAAGAGGAGAAAAGAGTGATGGTGAGAATGCACGATGAGAAAAAAACTCACTTTATGAAAATGAGATTTTCCACCACACGATTACAACTATCATCAAAGGGTGCAAGTAATTGAGTGTGCATATACTGTATGTGCAGACACATGTGTGTGTGTTCAAAAATGTGCACATTTTGTTGCTGCCTACGCACTTGCGTATACATTTGCGTGCATGTCTGTGAGTGTTTTTATGAGCTCATCTGTCTACTTTCCCTACAAGCCTGCATGCTTTTATGTGTGTATGGATGCTTACACTATATGTGTGTGTGTGTGTGTGTGTGTGTGTGTGGATGCTTACACTATAGGTATGTGTGAGTCTTAATCTCCTCCACCTGTGCTTGTTGAAGTACATTTATATGAAGCACCAGTTAACCTTTCTTTCCTGTCTACAGCCATGGCAGCGTACATTTTATTAACTGTGGCAGGTGATATATTACCACACTTCCCACAGTAAGATTACATTACCCCTCTGCTTTCTCCACTTATTCCTCTTTCCCACCACTCCACCTCATTTCTCCTGTTCTACTGCCTCCTCCCTCCTTCTCCTGCCCTTTTTCCTTCTTTCTTTTATCCCCCCTCCTTCTCCACTCCAATATATATCCCTCCCCCTTCCTACCTGACTGTATCCACCACAGTAATTACACTAAAGAGGGCAGGAGACAGAAAGAAGGAACAAAAGGGCAGCGAAAGAGGGAGAAGATCTCAATGTAAGCCACTTTCTGGGAGAGACACCAGGAGAAAGAGAAGAGACGTCCAAAGAGAAACAGAGAATTGAGAGTGACAGAGGAAAAGAGCAGGGTTGAGGTGGGGGGGGGTTGGGCTCTTTAGCTTGCCATGGAGCGCTCCTTACCAAGTAGGCAATCCCAGCGATGACTGTGTCGCCATGGTCTCCAAGATACATGAAGGACTTTAATAATAGCAGCTTCCAACACAGGAGGGGGAGCACTTAGGTGAGGGGTTAGTAAGACAGTTGTATGTGGGGACATAATACTAGAGTATGGGAAAGAGTGAAATGGAAAGATATACAGGAACAGTGAGATGCACTTACTGTTGCTATTGTACAGGTTAGATATGGTGCTCAGTGTTCGGCAACATTATTATAACAGGGGTAGCGTGAGTGATGAGGTGATGACACCTTAGACACCCACTGATGTATGAAGATGTATGAAGGGATAGATGATGGACAGACAAACAGATGGGTGAAAAAAGAAATGATGATGAATGATAAGTTATTTTGAGTCATGATCCACTTTTTGGTGTACTTGGGGGGGGATTTTTCCATCAACAGATATGGTGTGTGTATAAAACATAATAGCATGACTAATTATCTAACATCAGGGCATGTTTACAATGGCGGTTATGGCCCTCACATAAAAAACAAAGAGAGCTGCAGCCGAAAGACTAATACCTAAGAAAAGGCAAAATACTCTCTCAAGGCCAGAAATGGAATATCTACTCAAAAAAAACAAAGGCATTAATCAACTCTGTCATCAGTAAATAATGAAGGTCGCAAGATCAACATCATGCCTTAGATTCTTTTAATTTTTTCAATGGCCTTGAGAAAGTGTTTTGAAAGTCTTTCTTTTATCACAACTTACTCATAACACAACATGTCAAGTGGCAGCATTGCATTATGGATTCCTGGCTAAAGTCAATTGAGAAATTGGTGTCTCTTCTTTTTTCTATGGTGAGTCTAGAAAGACGCCTTCATTTTTATTAAAGGCACTGCCAACCAAATATTTCAGTCATGTTAGGCATCTTGGCAAAATTTATAGCCTGATAGTCGGACTGAATTGCAATTTCATTCATGGTCATTTTATTTTGTTTTGCCCTAACTAAGCAATAGCAAGTGATATATTCCATTCCACCAACATGTTTTTCAGTTCACATGGAAGCTGCAGTAGAGGTTGCTAGGAGCAGTTAACCTGATGAAGCTATGAAGGACATGGACCTCACCATTCTTAATACTATCTACCTATTGAGTGATACTATTTGAATCACTGAACAAAATGATTCAGAAGTCTGAAACAAGACTATGTCATTTATGTTTAATATTGTACATGGTCCCTTGCAAAAATTAATAATTAAAAAACAAAACAAAACAAAACGTGTTTAAAAATACTTGAATTTTGAGCCCATTTTATTATTATCTAATTTCAAAAGTTACATTTTGAAAATTGGCTTATCTCAAAGTGGATGTTAACTTTTAGGATGTAAAGTCATGCAGGTGAACAGATGAGTTGCATCAACATGAAGAGCAGAAAAGGGCATGTAAGGCCACTGAAACTATAGCGTAATTAATAGCTGGCAAGTTGCTTGCCCAGCCTAACTGTTGGGAGGGGCCTACCTATCACACTAATTTGACGGACAGGTTTTGGATGGGATTTGGTCCACTGAGAGTCGGCCGCTCACCAGTCAAGTCAGTCACCTTCATAGAGTCTGACACCAGACTGCTTTCCTCTAATTCAAACTTCACATCCAATCACTTTTCATTTTCTCATAAATCCTGTTAGATAGAAACCTTATCAGCAAGATAAAAAGTGAGAAGAGGATGCAGAAATGAGAAGAAGAGAGAAAGAGAGAGAGAGAGAGAGATGAAAGAGAAGAAAAAGAAGGGGAAGGAATGAGGGGAAAGGAGATGGGGAAAAAAGACAGAGAAAGAGAAAAGGACCATGAAGAGGGTAAAATAAAAGATATTCTAATTTTGTCATATCTGTGAAAGTGGAGATGTTTTATCTCCTTCACTCATCACCATGCTGCTTCTGATCGCCAGAGCAGTTTGACTGGTTGCCAAGCCTGCAAACATCAGCAATGATAAAAAAAAAAGAATATTAAAATAAAAATAAAACCTCTTTATTGGCTTGCTTTTCTGTCCATTTAGTTTCCTTTTGCAAACCTCATCTCTTCTGCATATTCCCAGTAGAATCCCAGTTTTGACGTTTAGCATTTATTTCCTATCTTCCACTCTTTCTCTTTAAACTTGCCCTCTATTTCTCTCCCCCACACAATTTCTTTGTCTTATACGAGTTTTGTGTTGCTTTCATCGGTTTCACATTTTTTCCCTTTCTCTGCTGTTTATGCTTTTTCCTCTTCCCCCTTTCAACTCTCTTACTTTATATTATTCGGTACCACCTCTTTGTATATCCTCTCTCCCTTTGCTGCACTTTACTTGTACTACTCCAATCAAATTCTGATCACATCTTTGTATCAAAGATGCCAACCCTCCAGGAGGCACTACTTTCATGTGATGAAACTTGCTTATAATCCTTTCAAAGCTGTAAAGCCAAGACTGAATATTAACTCCACATTATTGACCTTCTACTTACACAACGCTTCTTTGTGAGTGACTCGGAAAGTACTCACTGTTCTCAGTGTACCAACTACAAGCTGCAGAGCAAAAAGCACTAAAATTAACATTTCCACATGAGGTCAACAGTGGAAGTTGTTACAGCGAAAAAGGACACAATGTCAACATGATGAAAGTGCTGCATGTTCAGAGTTCAGTATATTTAATACGTTGCATTGTATACTATCCATATCCTTCTCTTGGCTGCCTCAATAACCCAGTTTAAACTCAGGAATCAAGTTTAACTTATTTTTATCACTGTCAAACTCTGATAAGGTTGTATGTCTGATGGGTGAGCAAGTCTCTCTGAGTTGTTGTCATTCATCTAATTTCATTTTACAGCTTTCAGTTCATAACTAGCTTTGTGATACTGCTTTCAGTAGTTGTTTTAGTTGTCAAGGTTGCAGTCCCAGGTGCTAACCAAGGTGCGGGTCCTGGAGCTCTCAGCAAGGTGGGAATTGTCCAAGTTTCTTGCTGTAATTTACAGTGACTCCGCTTCCCATGACACTGGTCCAGTGTGTGTGTGTGTGTGTGTGTGTGTGAGTTGATGTTGCTCTCCATCTCATCCCCCTTTTCAGTCAAAATGCTGAGAGCATTTTTTTTCTAATGCTAGAGGGAATGGACAGCATACACTATTATTTATCCATATTTGGAAAGAGCTGCTTAGTAAAGGCCTATGTTTCACCATTTTGGAATTAAATGTAAATTCATTCTTTTTCTTTAGATTTGCTTTTCCTTTTTCCCTTTCCTAATCCAGATAGACAGCTGACTTTATTGTAGTCATGATGATAATTAATGATGATCTGATGTGATTTGAATATGATAATTTTCTGAATGCAAAAAAGGTTTCTGAAGATTCTTTTCTAAAGAGAAAACATTCCAAATCATTATTGCCAGTGAATAATGAAAATTGAGTGTAAATGTGTGTGTGTGTGTGTGTGTGTGTGTGTGTGTGTGTGTGTGTGTGTGTGTGTGTGTATCAGTTGACTTGGGTGCTTTGCTGTGGGGAAGTGGAACAGAGGTTTTTCTTGAGAACCACCATGCAAAGATCTGTGTATATAATAAGAAGTGGCTGATCACTTTCCTTCCACATCAATCTTTCGATACTTTCGGTATCGATCTTTTCAACTAAAGGTCGAAAAGAAAAGTGAATAACCATACCCCCCCCCCCCAAAAAAAGTAATTATTTTTTGTTTATATTGCACCTACTTGAAGGATATAGCAAAATATATTATAGGGGAGTCGATAGGAGCCCAACAGAAAACGTTTGCCTGATGCCCCCTAACATGGTTAATCTGGCCATGTTCCAAAGGCAGACTTAACAGGTTTCAGTACAGACTTTCACACACACACACACACACACACACACAGAATATTATGTCTTTCTTAATGCTGAGATCCTAGTGGTGGTTTTCTGACAGCACAGACGTTAAAAATAAATTGCAAGTGTAGTCTGTGATTGTTGGCTTGCTCATTTGTTGTGCTTGTGTAATGAACAGACTACTACTTTGAAACAAGCTCATAGAATTATCTTGACATCAAGATTTGTCATGTTTTGCATGTCAAAGACTGTTTAAATTATATAGAGTGATATATATTATTTATTAATAATATTATTTATTATTATAGTACTTAGGCCACTACAGTTTAACACCCCCCCTCAAACAATTTCACCTGACATAAACATGTACACATACACGTAACCTGTCCACCATGGAGATTGATTAAAGGCATTCTGGTAAATGTAAGACATCGTTAAGTCAAGTAGACAAGACAGGCTGAGGGAAAGTGGGTACACTGCAGAAGCATAACAAGGAAAACACTGAACATCACATCACATTGCATCACATTTTCCTGCAGCCTAATAGCCATACATTTTTGAGCCTTTCACTTGTACTTTGCATTGTGCCGAGCCCTGCCCACTTCAATTTGTTTTAGAATCCGCTGCTCCCGTCTCTCTTAAAATTATCTGTCAAAATTCTCTGTCTTTCAGTCTCACAGGATATCAATTTTCTGCCCTGATGCAGCACTGCACGGCGCACCAGCATGTCCAAGTTCAGCAACACATATGACAAATTACTATCTTACTACCCAGGTATGTTACTATGGAAGGGAGTTGTTTCTATTCACAATTACTGACTGTTTATGGGCATCAGAGTAACATATGCTAATTGTTCAAATTAACGATGGTAATAGTCTTTTCCAGTAATAAGCGGTAATTAGGGCATCTTAGTAAAGTTGTCACTTAGAAATGCACTGTGTTGTGTTGATTGATCTGCTTAATGATAGTGGTAGAATTAATTGAGTCAGTGGAGATAAATGGCTGCGCACTGATCATCCAGTGACTTTCAAAGCATTGATTTGTCCCTTATCTTGGCTAATAAGATGCTGTTAGTAGAGGACAGGGTGGCAGTGGTTATTCAGACGTAGGCCACTTAGTGTTAGCTGTTCCTTTGGCTGCAGCTGATTAAACCAATAACAGTTTCATTATCAAACACAATTAACATTAGGATAGTTTGTTAGTTATTAATAGCAGTAGTGATAGTAAAAGCAGTAGTATTTATGTTTTAATTTTACTTGATAATTTCACTAGACCATTTAAATAATTCTGCTTAGTGGCAATGTGACAAAATCCTGTACGGTATGTAAAAAAAAACACCCTCTAATAAATGGTCTTAAGAATATGCCTTTTTCATGTCACAATAGGAAAAGTGTAAATACAAAAAAAATCATAATCAATAAATAAAATGAATGATGGCTGAATTCCATTTAGCTGCTTCAGTTTCAGGTTCCTGGTGTTGCACATGCTGGCTCACTGTCACACTGTCACGGCTCATGGGGCCACTTAAATAGAGCAGAGCCATTGCAAATGCTATTAGTAACACCTGTGCTTTTCCTACTATGACAAGTCTTATATAGTTTAATTATTTCTGTTTTCCCGATATTGAGAATGTAGTGGTCGACCTAAAAATCAAACATTTCCACAAAAAGCTTACTGGCAATTTTATATCTGTAGAATAAGATTGATTTGTCATTTCTACGTTTTCTTAGTAGCAAATCTTTGCTCTTTTAAACTCACACAACTCTTGTATTTAATAGTCCAGCTGACGTAATACTTTTAACACTCTTAACACTTTTTATAATTGATAATGGTTGTTTCACTTTCCAGAATACATGTATTTGGGGTGAAATTCTCCAGAAAGCCTTCCTTCTACTAATTTGATGAAAGTTATAATGGAGGCTTGTTATGTGTGTTTTTATACATGTGTCTCAGTTAAGTCATATGGTCTTCTCTCTGATCAAAATGAAAACAATGCAAACAATGATGAAGTCCAGACCAAACCTGGAACAGCCTTACTAGGCAAATAAATACAATTTTTACAATTTAAATACAAATTTGTTGGCTCAACTTAATGTTTTAAGCTTGTCTACTTAAAACGTTCAAGTTATCTAAACAAAAAATATATAATTTGACAGAACTAGTAATTTTAAGTTTGATTAAACTAACAGTATAACTTCTTAAACTGAGTTTAAGCCTTGCCTAATGTTGAGTAAACTCAAAAGAGGCTTGTTGCCTTTTTCTTTGAGTTTTCTCAACCCAATAAGTGAAAGAAGTTGAAATGGCAGCTGAAAGAAGTTTCAGTTTAAGCGTAAGCACTGAATAAAGTTGAAGTGTGAATTTAAGTGTAAGAGTTGAGAGAAGATGAAGTATCAGTTGAAGTGAAAGTGTTGAAAGGAGAAACATAAGTTGATGTCTGTCATTCTTAAAATAAGGCACACTTAAGACCTACATTTTACTTTATACTTAACCCTTTATATTATTTTTCTTTATACATACCATCAATCTGGATTGATTTCCTGTTCATTTATACTACTGTATTCTCCACATAGATCTATATTCTAGTGAAATGAAATCCTATAACCACCTTAAGGCAGTTTACATTCTGCATTCAAAGACATCCACTTAAATCACACACTTCATCTCCTTCCTGTATGGTCTGCTCCCTTTAAAAAGTGAGGTGCAGGTGTTGAATTGATGGAAAGCATTGAAAGACATTTCAGCCTTTTATCTGTTCATAATGCAGTATAGGCAGCCATGACACCTAACCCAGATAAATACTATAATTATCACCTCTGCCTCTCACAGCTCACCCGTCTGCCGATCGTCTGTCGTATCCATCATGCCTACACATACACAGGAATGCACACATGCCGACACACACACACACACACACACACACACACACACACACAGAGTTTTGATCCATCAAATCTGTATCCATCATAGCAAGTCAAAGTGAGATTTAGTGCAGTGCCCTGGCGGGGTAACCGCACTGTGGGCGAGTCCATATTAAATTGTCTACTGAAGTGGGCCAGATTGTGTTAGGCCAGTCTATCCATTCATCTATGCTAATGCCTTTCCTGCCTCCATCCATTTCATGAGCTGAAGAGTGAGGAGAGAAGGGGACAGGGCCCAGGAGAAGAACAGAGGGGAAGAGGAGAAATGAGTGAAGGGGGAAGTGAGAAAGGAAAATATTTTAAAAGTAGAAAGAGAAAGAGGGTAAATAATAAGAATAATAATGGAAAATGAGATAAATGAGAGGAATCACAAACATGGACTACATGGAAGAAATGCATGGGTAGGCTGTGACACCTAATGATGTAATTATTGTTTTGGGTCACTATATGCAATCATTGTTATTTCAATTGTCAGGGGTTTAAATGGGCAAGCCTGCAGCTCCTTGTGTAAGAGCAATACAGACAAAACAAGAGCTAATGGAATGAAACGGCACGCCATGTACAGTACATAGCAGCAGCTATACTAACAAGGCTCTATGGTAATGAGCTTGAGGGGTCGGAAAACACACATGCATGAGTGGACACGCACGCACGCACACACACACACACACACACACACACACACACACACACCACCTCAATGTGCTGAGACACTATCAGCGCGCTCTCATTTTGCCATTACCACTTTTAAGTGTTTGCTACTATGGCAACGGCGTGATTTATCTCCCAATTAAGAGTTAGTGAACTTGCTTACTTACAACCAGTAATATCAAGCTGCACATAAATTACCTTCAAGCGTAATGCGGTCTATTTGCTATTAAAAAACAAAGGAATATCACCATCTCGTATCTCCCAAACAAGCAGACTTCCGCATCAAGAGTTCACTTCTTTGTGAGTTTATTGCACAAGAGCAAATATTCTCTAATAACGCTGTGCCACATCTACTTGGCAATTAATGTGCTTGCTAAAAAGGATGAAATTCAGCGGGCTTCACATCCAATAACAACTTTTTTTTCATCCATCTAGCTTAAAATGAAGATAAACAATACACGGATGGATGAGAGAGTCGGCAGGCAGGTGGGAATGTAATGGAATCAATTAGGCAAACACTCGTGATTTATACTCTGTGTTGATAACAAAGAAAGCTTAATTTACTTTCTTTTCCCCTCTTACTGATATCATTTGTTTCTAATGTTTATGCACTGATAACATATGAATCCCATTCCCTCTTGTGATAAATCGAGCAGCAGGGCCTGTCTTTATATTTCTCTGAGTGTACGTGTGTGTGTATGTACACTGCGTATGTGAGCATATAAAGCAGAAGTAATTGTCAACTATTAACTCTGACTATAAAATGTTAATGCATATGTTAGCACTGATCCATAAACATGAAGGCAATTTCTGCATGTATCTGGTTGGAGTAGATTATGCTTTCTGTTTGTATGTGTGTTTCTGTGTGCAATTTGTCTTCATGTTGACATGAAAAATGTTTGCATATCCATGGATGTGTGGATGTGAGAAAAAAGGTCCTCGCTTGCCCGAGCTTGCAAACGGTTGTCGAACATTCTTCTGTGAAGAAACCCCTCTGTCCCTCTCTCTTTTTTCTGCCCCCTCTCATTCTCTCCCTCTCTCTTCTCACGCTCACTGCAGTGTTATTGAGAAGTAGAACTCGTCTGGCCCTCATTAATGTCCCTGGCATTCGCGTGGCTCTGCATCTCTCTTTGCTTCTCCTCAGCCTCTTACAGCTTCATCCCACATTCTAACCATGCCATCCTCGTACGCGCAACACTAGCAGCCTTCAACTGCAATTAGTACCTGTGTTATCATGCATTCACACACACACACACACACACACTCTGCAGAATCTTTTTTATGCCCGGCACTACTCTTCCCGTCCTTCACCCCTGCAGCCCTGTAAATAATGATGGACTTGTTGGACAACAATTAGGCAGAGTTAATAAGCATTCAGTTGGTCTAGGGAAACACTGGGATGCCATGCTCCCTTCCATTAGGGCTTTATTATAAGCCTATTCACTTTGTTTAACCTTAGTGCACTGACACAACACAGCTCTGTTGGTGTATTGTCATATTTTCTGACTGGTTTAGCCTTGGTCATTGTGGAAAATAGATTGAGGATAAGGTTGCCTACAGTTTAGGCCAAAATGGCACTTTGGTGATCAGGTAAGATAAAGTCCCACATGAACACTGATCAAAGTTTGCTTTTGTTTGTGCAATGTGGTATATTGGAAGCCTTCCATACTCAGATTGTGTACTGCACAGTGTTGATAAGTTCAATCGCTTTGTACAATCTGATACTGTTTTTGGCATTAGCCTGCAAAGGCCTGCGAATTGTCCCAGTATCTTATTAGCTCCAGTATGAATCTTTCATTTGGGTCTCTATCACAGAACCCCTAAAACTAGGCAAAGTCATTACCGTTTTCACTTTTTCAATCTCTCGCTCTTTTCATGTTCCGAGATCAGTCCTTTATCCCTCGCGTTCTATTTTTCATCACAACTTTATCCTCATTCATACCCTCAAACACTCTTTAAACTTGAAGAAATGAGACCCACGTCTCTTGGAAAAAAAAAGAAAAATAAAGGAACTAGGTCTGGGGTGATCACCAGAAAGTTTTCTGACATGCAGAATCACCCTTAAGCTGGTGTTGAATGTTTTAGAGCAGGCTGGTCTCTTTTTCTGAGGGGGATAAGACGGCTCTTGTGTCTGCTTGTCTGCCGGGGCTTTGGTGGTAGAGGAGAGGCTGCTACCTGTTCTACTCTCTTCTCTCATCTCTTCACACTAATTAGAGAGAACTGGGTTTAAGTCTTAGTGGGGACACACATCCTCTGCCTGGGCACAGGTGGGTGTGCGTAGTCATATGTATTCATCAAAGTGCTTTATGAGGATCCTGTTTTTGTCTAAATGTGTCCAGAAACATATTTTTAGGTCAACATTTTATTAGACGTGCGGATGGAATACAATGTGCCAACTCTGTGTGTGTGTGTGTGCATGTGCATAGTGTGCAGTGCGGTGGCAAGGCACCGCAGGCGATGATAAGGAGGGGGCTTAAGCAGTGGGCTCTCTAGGCCTAATCACTGCACACATTTCAAAGGCGAGAATGCCAATTAAAACTGATAGGGCTCAATATGGGCTTTTGGGCTGCTACAGCGAAGAGCAACACATCCAACATGAAAATCAATCGGCCCCCCGTCTCCTGGTCAGGAGAAGCGGTTTGCCTGCCAGTGATCCGAGAGGAGTCTCTGATAAATACACGGGCTCTACAAAGGGTTGTAACATAGGCAAGGGGGAAAGACTCGTGGGGTCATGGAGAGAAGACAGAGATTTGTGAGTCCCCAATCATCATGTGTGTGCCGGTGTGTGTTGGGGATCAGAGGGCCTGTTATCTCAACTCCTAAAAGTAGGTGGACAAGTAAGTGAATGGGACTTTATATATA